>OY744482.1:40882551-40927551 GCA_963556165.1 Tipula helvola
CCGGGTATTATATATTTTTGGTGGAAATGAAGTAAAATACAAAATCAGTTTTTGATAAAATTAATATACGTTTTCGGAACTCTCAATGTTGAATAAAGCCCGAAAAAGTATGCCTTAGGTACAATGATGAAATTTGTAAGAATATAATTTTTAATTTCCTTTTAGTTAGTTTTTATTTATTGTCTGTATAGCGAGTGAATGAAAAACTTGAAAATACTTTAGCATTTTATTCTATGTATAATCGACACAAATGTGTTGCTGAATTTTGGTACATGGATCAGGAATATTTGTATGATTTTTAGTACACACAATTTTAATATACATATGTATATACTAACTAAATACATCGCAAGTGGTTCACGATCAAGCATGGAATATATTTTGTTCGGCTGGGGAAGGTTGTTTGGGAGGGTGACCTGATGTTTGCTGCACTGGTTGCATCGGTAGTGGTAGTGTGTTTTGCAGTTTTCTGGTGGGTGAGCTGACAGTGTCGCTTGTGTAGGTGCATTTTTGGCATCTTCAGAGGCTGTCCGATATTCGTCGGTCCAAGTGAATGAAGTTCTCCTGAGCATTCTGGCGGGATTATTTTGGGATGATTGTGGGGTGGAGCTAAGTAGTCTGCTAATTTTGGTAAAACTGACGGTAGTGTTTTGTCATTCCTATAATTTTTGTATGTGTCGGGTTGTGATTGGTTTCTGACGATTGAGTTCGTTCGGGTGTAATTTTGTGACTTAGAAAGATTAGACAATTGACACCAGATTGACGTTTTGAGGGTTTGATATTGGTTCCGTAATCGATTAAAAGTTTAAAGAGTGTGTTGGTGTGTTGTTCAATGTGTTGTCTTTGTCGTGGCCTGCCAATGGGGTATCATATGTATGCATGTGCACGAAATTTGGACCTTTAGTGACTGCATCCGTGTGGTGTTGAGCCACCTGGAGTCTGATGGAGGGCTCTTATCGGATCGATTTTGAATGTGTTGCAATTTCGTGTTGCCTGGGAGTGTTGGGAATGCAGGGTGGTGGGTGGTGGTTTGGCATTGTTGTTTCATTTGGCGGAGTTGCTCAGGCTGGATGGTTGACACGGAACGGCTTTGTGTGGTTCCGGTGCACATTGCGTTAACTCTTGAATAAGTTTGGCTCTCGGAATTATTTCTTTTTCGAAGAAAGATACTTATAGATTGTTGCTTATCATAGCTGCAATTGGGTGCTTTTCTAGCTTTGGTACTGTGCTTTTGTGGTACCCGCGGGGATTGTTGGGCGAATAATGTGAGAAGTTGCTTCCTGGACGATGATAGTTATTAATGTTAGATCGGTTTCTTGATCTACTGTGATCGAAGTGTTCCTGTTTGCAGTCTTAGTTTCATTGGTGCTACGCTTCATTTCCTCTATTGTAATTTAAGGGCGCTGAGTGGGGCAGGTTTGGATTGCGAGTTGGTGCTAATTGCAGAGACTATTGGTGTTTGCGGCGTACACAATTCCCATATTTTGTTGGCAATTGTTGATTATGCATTGTTAATTTTGTATACTTCAATGTTAGCATCACTGTTTGTATAAAAGTGATGCAACAAAAAAAAAAACAAAGTCGGCGTATTGTATTCTATTCACAACGTAGTTAACTAGTTATTTTTTTTTTTTTTTTCTTTTCTATCTACAAAAGGAATGTATATCGATAGGTCGTGTTTTTCAGACCTAAGCAAATAAATTATAAATATATAATTAAACAGCTTCTGTTTTATTATTTTGTGTTCCGACGTTTATTACCAATAAACGTTTGTTCCGGGAATTCTTATAGTTTAGCTGTGGTTGAACTGGACATATCAAACCTCAACAGGTTATGGGCCCAGGTCGCAGCCCAGAGGAATCCCAGCAGCTTTAAAAAGAATAGCTGTTTAATTAGCCGATCGTCGTATCGAATATATTTAATATAGAAAAGTGTTCTTGATCAAAATATACCGTCGAACATTCTAGAACATTCGAATTACGACACATAAGCAGTTAGTGTGAATTCGATACGCGTGCGAGTATTTAAATTGTGTTTAACAAAAATCGAGAAATTGTTTTAACAATGGAATCTAAATTCGATTTAAATGCTCGTGAAGACAGTCATTTTGTTGGTGTAAAGTTAAATGGTTCCAACTACAGATTGTGGAAATTTAATTTGAACGCATATTTCATGTCAAGAGGATTGACAGACAATGCAGCAGGAAAAGTACCAGCGATCGATGCATCACCAGATACTTTGGCAAAGTATAAGCAAAATGAAGGAAGAGCATTAATAGCATTAATGAATTCGTTAGATACAGAACGTGCCAATCTGGTATTAGGATGTTCTACAGAAGAAACAGCCGTAAAGCAAATACTAGATAAATTAAGCAGCATCTACGAAAAGAATTCCGAAATACGTGTGATGACACTGTATGAAGAGTATTTTGCTATAAGGATGAAAGATGAAGAAAATGTCGCTGGACACATTTCCAGAGTTAATCAATTGGCTTCAGAGATTGAGCAACTAGGTGAGAAATTATCTGATAAATTGAAAATGATTCGGATCATTAGCAGCTTACCATCAAGGTTTAACAACTACAAAACAGTTTGGTATAACACAAAAAAAACGAGATCAATTGATACATTGATGTCGTCGTTGATGTTAGAAGAGGATAATTTGAAACGTATCAGCAGTGAACAAGAAATGTCGTCGTCGTCCGATGTAGCCTTTATTGCAAAATCAAAATTTGATAAAGGTAAAAAGAAGTCAACGTCAAACATTGATGAATTAAAGAAGAAAACGAATTGTCATTCGTGAAACAAAATTGGACATTGGGCCAAAGAATGTCCAACAAAGAATAATTTATCATCGATAAGCAAAAATGATGATAAGAAAGAAGAATCAGCCTGGTGTGGCGTCGTCCAAACAACCAGAGGTTATGATACTAATTATTGGTATGCTGATTCAGGTGCGTCCAGCCATATGACTTATCATCGTGATTGGTTCCATAAATTACACAGATTCAAAGAAAAACGCGTCGTTGAAATAGCCAACAACCATCATTTGGAAATACAAGGAGTTGGTACAATATTAGTTGAAGCCCGAGTAAACAATCAGTGGGAGCCACATCGATTAATAAATGTATTGTATGTTCCAAATATTTGTAAGAATTTGTTGTCAACAGCAGTTTTAACAGATAAAGGCCTAAATGTTTTAATTAATAAAACTGGATGTAGAATAATGGACCAGACAAACCGTGTTGTAGCCATAGGTGACCGGGACAGCAATAATCAACTGAAAATGAACATAAGATTGCGTGTTAAAGAATATGCAAATGTAGCAGCAGTGTCACTTCAACATTGGCATCATCGATTGGGTCATATAAATGTCGATTCAATTAAGAAAATGTGCAAAGATGGTTTGGTCAAAGGCATCGATTTATCAGACAGCGACAATTTTTTTTGTGAGGATTGTCAACTGGGTAAAATGACACGAGCAAGTCATAAAGTTTCAGCGAAACGAGAAGCAACTATAGGCGAATATATGCATGCAGACTTATGTGGTCCAATGGAAGAAATAGGCATTGGTGGTTATCGTTTCTTCATGTTGATTAAATACGAGGCAACAAGTTTTCGATTTGTGTACCTGTTAAAATCGAAAGATGAAGTTTTTGATTTTTTTTTGTTTTGTTTGTTTGTTTGTTTTTTATTTCATTTCATCTCAGAAAAAAAATTTTACATTATGTAAATTAAAATTAAAAATTGAAATGAAATAAGAAGAATTCATTGTCGAAAATCGACAGCTTTGAAATCTCCTTTTACACAAATATACAGAATATGAATAAGAATAAAAAATAAAAAATGAAAAAACATAAAATAATAAAACTATTAATAATACCAATACCGAGCAGTTATCCACTATAAGACTTTGTTATGTTTACTTGCTATACATCGAAAAATTAAATCAAATTGTAATAAAGCCATTAGTTTTCTTTATGTGACCACACGAAACAAATTTGTGACATCAGGCGTTTCAAAGAGCCAATCCTTAACTCTTGACAGAAACGATTTAGAATGAATTAGCCTCCTAATCAAATCAGGTAAATTATTGAAAAATGTTGGTGATGCAACAAGGATGTAGCGCCGGAAGTGATCATTAAAAAATCTAGGAATACTGTACAGGAATTGATGGTTTGCACGAAAGTTATACCGTTCATCGAATCTTATTATCTGTTGACCGCTACGCCTAAAAAAAAATTTTTAAAACCTTATAAACATACAGATGTTGCAGCGGTAAAATATTGTTAGCCTTAAATAGAACCCAAGATGGTTCGGTTCTTTTCTTCCGCAATATGGTGCGCAAGATCATTTTTTGTTGCACATACAACGGTTTTAAAATAGTAGGGACACAACCACCCCAGCAAGGTAAACCGTATTCAATTTTAGTCATTACCAACGCATGATACGTCATTTTCAGGACGGAAGCGGGGCACATGTCGCGAAGAAGGTAAAAAATTCTGGATGCGGACGCAAGATAATGTTTTAGATTAGTGACGTGAATTTTCCAATTTAGGTTAGAGTCTAGATGAATTCCAAGATACTTAAATGAGTTTACCAATTCAATATTCAAACAATCAGTATGACAATTAGTGGGAGAACATTTAGAAATACTGTGATATGTTACTAGATTGTTATTATTTGGAGTTATTATCCCAGAAATTCTGAAAAACATATACTTGGTCTTATCACTTAGAATTAAGTAATGCTTATCAAACCATTTATGGAGAACCCCGAGATCAGAATTAATCATGGATGTGATGTCAGTTGTAGATTTAGCAGTATAAGCTAAAGCTAAATCGTCAGCAAAAGCAGTACTGCTGCCATTTAATTTAAGCTTGAAAATGGAATTAGTGTAAATCAAAAACAGCAAAGGACCCAGCACTGATCCTTGGGGAACGCCAACATCGACAGATTTAGAGGCGCTTAAAGTACCGTTAATTTTAACTCTCACAGTTCTATGCTTCAAGTACGAAGCAAACCATTTGTTTGCTACCCCTCTAAAACCAATGTTATGCAGAATAGACAACAAAAGTCTATGTTCAACCATGTCAAACGCCTTAGAAGCATCCACAAACAACCCAGCACATACATTACCACAGTTCAGTCCATTATGAATAGTGTCTAGAAACTCTAGCAAAGCTGATTCAGTGCTCATGCCTTGACGGAAACCATGCTGATGTGCACTAAGTACATTAAATCGATCTAAAAAGCTAGTAACTCTGCTTTTAACAACTTTCTCTAATACTTTCAAAATAACTGGCTGTAGTGCGATCGGCCTATAGTTCCCTTTAACCGATCGATCGCCTTTTTTAAAAACAGGAATAATAGTTGCCGATTTCAGTCTCGCAGGTACTAATCCCTGAACGAAGGAAAGATTGAAAATATGTGATAGAACTGGACTGACAATTATAGAAACAGCTTTCAATATGCAACTACTGAGTCCATCATTGTCAAGTGAATGCTTAGGTTCCAAAGACTCAATAACAGATAATATTTCATTGCCAGAGGCTGGAGCCATAAAAAAAGTTTTAGGACAATAATCAGAAGGAAGATCATAATTTACAGCTGTGTTATTAGAAAAAAATTTTTCTAATAACAAATTGTCTTACGTCATTCATTCCAATGGTTAACAATATGAATGGTTCCAGTATAAAGCATTTCCGATTCGACAATGGAACGGAGTTTGTAAATAAAAAGGTCAAACAGCTGTTGTTAAAGCACGGAATTCAAATCGAAAATATAGTCGCATATACGCCGGCACAGAATGGTCGAATTGAACGTGATAACCGTACAATTCAAGAATGTGCTCGAACAATGTTAATTTCAAGTAATTTACCGAAAAATCTGTGGTCAGAAGCAGTTCGTACAGCAGCGTACTTATTAAATCGTTCAACAAACAACACATTGTGTCGGCAGCACGCCATATGAAAAATGGTTTCAAAGAAAACCAGAATTAGATCATGTGAAAATTTTTGGTACGGAATGTTTTCTTAATATTCCAAAACAGACGGGGCGAAAGAAGTGGGATCCAAAAGCAAAAAAGGTATATCTAGTTGGATACGAGCCCACAATTAAAAATTTTCGTTTATATGATGCGAAAAACAGGAAAATCATCACTGGTTGCGATGTTCATTTTAACGAATTAAAAATGATGTCATTTGTTATAAGAAATGATGAATACGTCGTAGAAGCAGATGATAAAGCTGATGTAAGCCATGAAAAAGAAGTTTCATCAGCTAGAAGTTCGACATCATCAGTGTTTGAAGATACAGAAAACGGAGATGAGACAATCATCATTACAGGTTCAGATGAAGACAATCATGTAAGCCACCGTGAAAATCATCGTTACGATTTACGTAAAGAAATTTAGGCACCAGTTCGTTTAATTGAATCAGGTCTTTCAGCAATCATTAGAGAACCAAGAACATATGATGAAGCAATTCAATCAGAAGAAGCAGAGAAGTGGAAGTGTGCAATGGTCGAAGAATATAACTCATTATTGCAAAACAATACGTGGATGTTAGTGAATAAGCCGGATAATCAAAAAGTGATCGATAATCGATGGGTATTTAAAGTAAAATACAACACAGACGAAACAGTTGATCGATTTAAAGCTCGGTTAGTGATCCGTGGTTTCGCACAACGATATGGTATTGATTATGAAGAGACATTCAGTCCAGTAGTTAAGTTTACTTCGGTTCGTGCAATTTTATCATTAGCAGCAATGAATAATATGTATGTAAATAAAACAGTTCGATGTGAAAACGGCGTTTTTATATGGTAATCTTAAAGAAACTGTGTATATGCAACAGCCTATTGGTTACGATGACAATAGTCGACGTGTATGTAAATTGGTTAAAGGTCTATATGGCCTTAAACAAGCTTCAAGATGCTGGAATCAAAAATTTAGTGCATTCATCCGTCAATTTGATTTCAAAATGTGTAACTCAGATTCGTGTGTGTTCGTTCGACAGAAGAACAATAAAATAACAATCGTAGCCATATATGTTGATGATGGTTTGATAGCGTCGCATGATAAAGAAGAAATAAAATCAGTGATTTCCTATTTAAAAGAACACTTCGAAATAAAAGAGCTCGAAGTAAAGTGCTTTCTGGGGTTGCAAATTGAATGGTCGTCGAATGGTTCAATTAAAGTTCATCAAGAAGCGTACGTTAAGAAAGTATTGAATCGTTTCAATATGTGTGAAAGCAAACCCGTATCAACACCAGCTGATCCGAATCAAAATTTGGGTGACTTTGTAAATGAAGAAATATATACAAATTTTCCTTATCGTGAAGCAGTTGGAAGTTTGATGTATTTATCCGTTGGTACCAGACCAGATATAAGTTATGCCGTTGGTGTAGTCAGTCGTTATTTGGACAAGCCAAATAAAAGTCATGTTGCAGCCGTGAAAAGAATTTTAAAATACACCAAAGGAACAGCCAATAAAGGTATTGTTTACAAAAGTAATGATAATTTTGATCTTATTGGTTACAGCGACGCCGATTACGCTGGTGATAATGAAACAAGCAGATCAACAAGTGGTTATATGTTTCATTTGGGTTCAGGCGTCGTTAGTTGGGCATCGTCACGACAACAGTCAGTTTCAACGTCAACAACAGAATCAGAGTATGTTGCAGCGTGTCAGGCGATCAAAGAATTGGTTTGGTTAAAGATTTTAGCAGCCGAATTAAATCCAAATCAATTAATCGAGGCAAAGTTCTACATGGATAATCAAAGCGCAATCAGGTTGATCAAGAACTCAGTATTCCACAAAAGGACAAAGCACATCGATGTACAGTACCATTTCATCCGAGAAAAGTTTCAAGAGGGTCAATTTGAATTGGAATACGTCGATACAAATGAGCAAATTGCCGATATATTTACCAAAGCATTGGTAAAAATACGTCATAATTATCTGTGCAATTTAATGAATATAAGTGAATAGATTTACTGTTTTTGATTATTAAATTAAATTTAAAATTAACGTAAATTTTAAATTAAAGTAGAATTTTAGTTTAAACCCACATTGTTCAGTTTGTTATTTAAGTTTTTTTGGAATTTTAAATGTAACAATGAGTGGGAGTGTTGAATATGCATTGTTAATTTTGTATACTTCAATGTTAGCATCACTGTTTGAATAAAAGTGATGCAACAAAAAAAAAAACAAAGTCGGCGTATTGTATTCTATTCACAACGTAGTTAACTAGCTAGTTAGTTTTTTGTATTTTTTTCTTTTCTATCTACAAAAGGAATGTATATCGATAGGTCGTGTTTTTCAGACCTAAGCAAATAAATTATAAATATATAATTAAACAGCTTCTGTTTTATTATTTTGTGTTCCGCCGTTTATTACCAATAAACGTTTGTTCCGGGAATTCTTATAGTTTAGCTGTGGTTAAACTGGACATTTAAAACCTCAACAGCAATCTCACGTAAGTCTGGAGTGGCGTCTTTTCGCTCGAGCGGTGTGGATGGACTTGGTAGCGGTTGGTAGATATTTGGTCAATTGTTTTTTTTGAAAAGAGATTAATTTCCTACTTTTGGGGTCCTGCTTCTGAGGTTGCAGGCTGATGTACCTAATTGTGCAGAGATGCCGTTTGTAACCTTCAATCAGGAACCTTTGGCTAACACTCCAAACAGATCAATGGATACTCCCTTCCCAATAGCAGAAGAAGTAGAAATAGATCCTGGTTATCGTAGTTGGTTTGACGACGAGGAAATTAATGAACTTTTGGTGTCTGATGATGAAACGCCTGATGATAATCCTACCGAAATCCTAGAGTACCCAAATAAAATAACGATAGAGCTAGCTGGGTGAGCAGTCGAATCAGGTTTAGGTAGAGAAAAAATTAACAAATTGGTTGGAATCCTGAATATACATATACAAAATTGATGTCCCAAAAACAGCCAGAACATGTCTTAAAACACCTAGTAGAAAAATATTAACTCGTGAGGTAAACCCCGGCTTATACTATCATTTACATAACAGAACAGAACAGAATTTAATAAAACTAAATTACACTTTTTTAACTTATGTTGAAGAAATAGAGATAGATATCGGAATAGATGGTTTACTCTCGTATAAGGCTTCAAAAGTTCAGCTTTGGCCAATTCTTGGTGCGTTTGTAGATAGAAAAAATATTTCAACTTTTAACATTGGCATTTTTGAGGAACTTCAAAGCCTGATAATATCGATCATTTTTTGTTAGATTTTGTAAATGAGGTTAAAACACTAATTAGTCAAGGAATCCAAGTGGCAAGGGATAAGATAAGGAAAAAATTTAAGATTAGATGTTTTATTCGCGATGATCCTGCCAAATCCTTTGCTATGGGCATAGTAGGACATAATATTTTTCACAATTGCCCTAAATGTAGTCAAGTTGGAACACATATTCATAAAACAATTTCATACAGTACAGAGGTTTCGCAGCTTTATTCAGATATTACTTTTAAAAATCGGGATTTTCCAAGTTTCCATAATTTTAAATATTTTTATTCTCCCACTATTGTAGAAAGTGTAGATATAGGAATAATTTTCCAATTTACAGTGGACCCAATGCATCTTATTGATCTTGGTGTAGTTCGTATCATAAAATATTAAACTTACTGATCAGCCGTGAAACCGTGGAATTTAAGTTAAGTTAGGATGCAAAAAGTATATTAGATTCGAAATTAATTAACTGCGCAAATAGTATTCCCTTAGAATTTGCGCGAAAACCAAGTTCAATAAACGATTTAAAAATATGGAAAGCTACTGAGCTAAGGCAGTTTATTTTGTAAACCGGAATTTTCGTGATAAAGGATGTCATTAGTGTGGAAATTTATAATCATTTTCTTTTATTACATTGCGCTTATAGATTGATATCTTATAGGGATGCAAGGAATCATACTTGTTTAGTAAATTTATGGCAGGCATAGGATTAGTTATAATGTGCATGGTCTTCTTCACATCGCAGATTGCGTTTCTCAGTTCGGTAGTGCAGATTCGTTCTCTGCATATAAATTTGAAAATTTTATACAGCAGATAAAAAAGTTAGTCAGAAAACCTAGTACAATTTTACACCTCCTGGCCAACCGGATCAACGAACAACAAAAAATGTCAATTAATTTATTCGAAAATTCCCCTCATGCCTTAGATTTAAACTTGAATAGCGTGAAATTTGACGATTTTATAATATAAAATACTGAGGCTGATAAATGCTGCTATTTGGTAGGGAGTATTTCATTTTTAATTACCGAACTTATTGATCAAAACGGAACTACAATGGTTATTGGTAGACGATTTACGGACGTATCTCCAATTTTCATGCGGCCGTCAAATTCCGAAGTAACACTTGGAATAATCCAATGTAACAGGATATAGGAAAATAATGAAATTTTTCCTGTTGCCAACATTTAATTTAAATACGTCAAATTATTTTATAAAATGAGTTACATTTTAATACCATTGATGCATTAAAGCGGCAATTTAAGTAATTGTTGAAACACAGAAGAATTCGTTTCAATAACCATATCGCTATGTATGTTCACTACCATAACCATATATTTGATTCGTGTGAACACCGAAGGGGCAAAAATGTTCATTATAACAAATATCTACGTAAATATGTAGACTATAACTTTTAGTCTCAAAAAATTAATTATAATCACAGTTTAACTAATTTTTCTTTCTATTTAGCATGGATAGTCAAGACATCGATTTCCAAGATGAGGTAACAAGCCGATTTGAAGCTGGCTATAAGGATTATGTTTTCATTGATCCTGGTAATGAAAGATTATATTTTTTGTAATATCGACCTATCCATGTAAGAATATGATAAGTGAAAAATACTGTTTTTTGGAGAGAGCAGTATAAAGGCAGTATTAATTAGTTCTTTTTGCTGCTAGGAATAAACGGATCACTTTTTGTTCTACGATTTTTCATTGTTTTATAAACATCTGCATTTGGAATAAAACTGTGCATGTCTTATAAACACAAATTCAAAGTATTTCATTAAAAATGATCAAAGATCAAATTCTCCATGGAACAAAAATATAACTGCACTTACCGAATGAACAAAATAAAAATATTTAAATATGCGTCCTTTTCAATCGAACAGTTGGAAAAATATTCCAAGAATAAAAGTATAACGAACTTTCTTATACATATTTAAAACATAATTTCCGAAGAAGAATATGATAAGTGACTTTATCGTTAATTACCAAAAGAAGTTTTTCGTTATAAATTAATGCTAAGTCACTTATAGAAACGTTAAATGTACCTATAAAGTGGCTTTGAATTCTTTTAAATGAATTTTTATTTTGAATTATTTTAACTGGAACTTACATTTTTTAAGAATATAAAATCAGTCATAAAGTTGTCAATTTTAAAGATAATACTATAAGATTTTGTCATAATAAGAATTCAGCATTGTAGAGTCCAAAAATATCATTCCCGTAAAACTATGATAACTGAGGTTTTCATGGTCTTAATTGGATAGATCGATATAAGTTATTATGTTTTAGGCCGAATATCACCTAGCCGCTACAATGAAACATGGACAATATCGCAGACACATTTCCCGCCACCACTTTTATCTTTGTTTGACGGTTGTGAACCAACAGTCTCATTAAAACAAAAAATTAAAGTTTCCAAAACCCCTACTGAAACCAGGCAATACCGGTTGAAAATAAATCCACCACTTCAACATCTGTAATTGGTTCTACAACTACTACATACAGTACAAACATATGGTTGCTATAGGAAAGAAATAAAAAAAATGCATAACAAGATTAACCAGTTATGCTATCTAGTAAAAGATATGTCCAACAGAATAGTACACATGAATAGCGGAAGGAGCTGCACTACAATAAACAATAAACACTTTTCCCAATAAATATCATCAAAATTCTGAAAGACCTAAAAGCTAGATGTACTAGCAAAGTGTTTAGGGAGGATTTGGCAAGTAATATATGTTTTATTTTTATTCTTCCTAACTGATTAATTTTGGATTATTTCAGATAAATCATCTTACTACTTTAGTAAATTTAGGAAAAGGACTTGCTCGGTACCCAAAGTAAAATCGCATTTTTAATGGTTCGGTAATTTCTTTTATTCAAAATTATTACACTTAATCCATAAACATTCGTTTTATATTATTTTATAGAAGCTTGGAAATCGCCAATGGCTAGCATCGAGAGCTTTCAATCCAAGCTACGATTTGAGTTCCGGAAGGCCCACTATCGCATCCACAATAAAAATTTGAGGATGAAATAGTGTTTATATTTATTGAATTTATTGCATAATTTGATGATGAATTAATTTGTTCACTTTTATTATTATTTTGATATTTTTATAATATACCCATATAATATAATATAACATTATATAATATGTTTTATGTGATTATTTTGAATTATGAATTTTAACAATAATGAATTAATTGGTATTTTTAGTTCCTTTATATATTTGTAATTTTACAAATTTTAGATTTAGTATTTGCAAATAACACGGAACGTCTCTCTGTCCGTCAATCTTTTGGACCTTTTTCAAATAGTGAGAATGATATTCATCATGTTTCTATTGAAGTCGAAATTTGTACTATCGGTCTCAAAGATAAATGCCGGGTTTTTTCGAATGATGCCTATTATTACAATTTTAAGTCCTGTGACATCTATGGTCTCTCCGATTATCTTAAAGGTATTAATTGGGGTGTTTTATTTAATAATAATATTTTAGACGTAAATGTGGATAAATTTAACAACTTATTATTTGCAGCTTTTCATCGTTTCGTACCTTTGAAAAAGAGTCGTAATTATAGTTACCCACCTTGGTTTGATGACAGCCTGATAAATTTGCGCAATCGTAAGAATAAGGCTTAGGGAAAATGATTGCGCACATAACAAGTCAATTTTTATAATTCTTCGGGACCAATTTAAGTCTGAATTTGAGGCTAAATACTGCCAGTACATTAAATCGATTGAAGCTAAAATTAAAAGTGACCCTAAACAGTTTTGGAAATTTGTGAACGATAAGCGCAGCACAACTGGATTTCCATCTACAATGAAGTATAACAACATACAGTTGAACACAGTTTCTGACATTTGCGCAGGGTTTGCAGAATTCTTTCAATCAGTGTATAAAACGTATGATATTCAAGTTGATAATAATCGCTTCATCGGTGCTTCCCAACATAACATCCCTCATTTAATAATAACGGAAGATGAGATTACCAAGGCTCTTATTGATTTTAAGGATGGATGCGGACCAGATGGAATACCCTCATCTATTCTTAAATCGGTAGCATCCTACATAACTACACCTTTATGTTATCTGTTCAATCAATCTTTAGCGAGTGGATATTTCCCAGCTGCTTGGAAAATCGCACACATTGTTCCAATTTATAAAAAAGGCGATCGCTCGGATATATCAAACTATCGGGGTATTTCAATTTTGTCTACCATACCAAAACTTTTTGAATTAATAGTAACTAATCATTTGACATTTTATACAAAACAAATCATCTCATCTTTCCAGCATGGTTTCACTAGTGGTAGATCAACATCTACCAACCTTTTACAGTTTACAAAATTTGTTATTGAATCAATAGAGTCTAAGGCATAGGTTGATGCAATCTATTTTGATTTTGCTAAGGCTTTTGACTCAATTGACCACAGAATTATTATAAAAAACCTTGCTGCGATTGGGGTTGATCCAAGGTTTCTAAAGTGGATTGCATCTTACTTAGAAGACAGGAAGCAGTTTGTTCTATTGAATCACATCAAATCAAATTTTATTTATTGCCATTCGGGTGTTCCTCAAGGCTCCCATTTGGGCCCAATTATTTTTCTTTTATTTGTGAATGATGTCACCGATATATTTAAATTTTGTAATGTTCTATTGTTTGCTGACGATTTGAAGATTTTTATGCGAACTCGGTCTTTAGTTGATGTTGATATACTACAGTCTGAAATAAATAATTTATCTAGATGGTGCTCTGCTAATAGATTGTTTGTTAATATAAGTAAATGCAGTGTCATGTCGTTCTATAGGACTTTTAACCCTATAATTTCTAACTATTATTTTGACGGTAATCAGCTTAGCAGGGTAACTTCAATAACGGATTTGGGAGTTATATTTGATACTAAAGTAACTTTCTGTTTACATATTGATAACATAATACGTAAAGCTAATTCTATGTTAGGGTTCATTATTCGAATGACAAAGGAGTTTCATGATATATTTTCATGTGTAACTCTGTATGTCTCTTTGGTTAGATCACACCTTGAGTATGCTGTGGTTGTATGGTATCCCCATCATGCAGTACACATCGATAGATTGGAGTCAATTCAGAGGCGATTTACCATTTATATTCTAAGGAAACTCGGGTTCCTTTCTGATCGTAGTCAGCCTAGGTGGAAACAGATATGTGACCTGCCGTCTTATGTTGATAGATGTCATGATCTTCGTATTGATACTTTAGAAAAACGTCGTAAAATTGCCGCGGCTATGTTTGTGGGAGATTCTTTATGTGGACGGGTTAATTGTTGTCCCGCTTACTTCCAATAGCCAATTTTTTTTTTTAAATCAATGATTTTTTTCATTGATGTATAAGTTTCCTTTGTGTTTGTGCTGAGTGCAATTGGAACGGAATTTTTTGAGTTGGTAACGTGAAGGAGAACTGAATCTTATATGCTTGCATGCATTTGTGGAAACTAAACCACGGATATCAGTGCAAAAATCGAGTGAATTATCCTCAATTGATTTGGAAAAATTTGTATAATGACGATGACGATTTATTACTTCATATATCCGAATATTTGGAGCCAAAATGTTCACTTGTTTTAAATCCTTTGACAAAATAATAGATTGCCGCTGCGATAGTTTCAGTGGTTGAATCAATATCCAAACAAATCGTACTACCAAGCATTAATCAGGATTCAGCATCTCCCGATAATGAATTTGATGCCAGGCCCGCGTAAACGGTTAGTAATTTAGCTCATGCTTAGCATAACACAATTCTTCTGAATTTTAATTTTTCATTTTAAATTAATTCTGTAACCATCCTTGGCTTCCTATGATAAATTAATAAGTTAATTAAATTTAGTTAGTTACTTATTCTACTTTTGCTTCCTAAATTCCTGTAACTCTAGATTTCGTTTGTTTGTTTGTTTGGATCTTCTTGAATTACCGTCAGGCTTGGTTCCTAAATAAATTCCGTTAGTCTTAGTCCCCCTTCCCCCATTATTACTTCATTGTGCCACCTAAAAATAGTATTAGTACATAAATTAAATTTTATCACTATCTCCCTTGAGATTTAACTGTGGCCTTATCTCTTAATCCCTCAATGAGATAGCGGTGACCCTCTCCTCTATGCATCGCTTCTCAATTCAAAGACGTACATCTTCAATGGGAGCTAGTGTAGTGCTGTTTGTCCTATAATCAACCACCACCATGGATTTCAATATATTACCCAACACCAACATACTTCAACAGCGTATCATGAATATATTTCTTAATACGATATTTTCTAATATCCCTACTTGGCTTTCTGAAATAGATTAAAATTAAATATTTAAGTAAATGGACCCCTTCTGCATAACTCCTTGAAATAAGTCGCTGTTACGATAAACTGAGGACTATATACATAGGTGTTACAAACTTGTCTAATTTCTAGAGGTGTTGTTTGTCAATTAACTAACCTAAGAACACGTGACACTGATATTATAAATATTCACTTAAAACTCCCTGCAGCTACTAATCACCGAGCAAATTTAGTTAATCCCACCTTATTAATTTTAAACCAGTTAAGCCACTCAAATTGTAATTTAACACAGAATTCTAGTAGGAGTTGCGCATATTTCAACGATATATGATGAGCTGAACAATGACAAATGTCGTTATGAATAATGAAGATTCAGTTACTTTATTTATTATTTATGTTCATCGATAAATGCTTTGCTGGATGTTGGAGTTTCTAGTTCTCGCTGGATAATTAGTTATTGTTTCTTCTGGGTCTTCCTCTCCAAGAAGGTCACTGGACTGCGAGTTATAGAAGAGGCACCCATTCATTAGGCGGATCAGCGGAAGCTGCAAGGTTCCACCAGAGACAACACATTTATCATAGATCTCTCTTTTGACTAAAAACATGAAAAAAAAAAATAAACTTCTGATATTTCATTGTGTTGGTGTATTATGGCAATGAATTTTAAATGCGTTGCGTATATAATACGTATATGCAATACAACGACATGGGAAATATCAGAAGTTTACTTTTTTCATAGTTTTTAGAAAAATGAGAAATCTATGATAAATACGTTGTCTCTGGTTCCACTCTTCATTAATCGAAGTACTGGGAACTGATCGGCCACTGTTACTGCAGCACTTCATTCAAAATGAAATTGAAAATCCGCGGAGAGATTTACTGCCCTGTTTTAACCTTTTGCCTTTCCTGACTATCTATGTAAATTTGTTAAACCCAGAGACAAGCGGTTGACCAGCCAGAGGGGAATATACTGCTGTAGACACTCAATTACTATATACATACCTAGATTGACGGTGTCAAAAGCTTTTGCTAAGTCAATTGGAAAAGTAAATGTTTGATTGCCAGCGCGCCATTCCTCATCGAAGACCTTACGTATAGCAAACGTGTGATAATCAGCTGAGCGGTTGGTTAAAAAAGCTGCCTGAAATGACTGCGATAATTCTAAATGCTCATCCAACTTGTCAAGCAGAAACTTGGAATAAATTTGGTATCCAGTATTGCATAGGGTTATGCGTATATGATAGTCATTGATTTGCCTTGGATTCTTACTCTTCGACCCACTCACTTGGAGGTTCACCTACTTTGTTTTTAAGTTATGAATAAAATTAAGTCGTAATTTTTATTGGTTTTGGTGTTTTTGTATATATTTAGAGCTCTTCTAGCCTGTTTAATTTCGTTCCTTTCTTAATTCTGTGTAAAATGGTTAAATTTTTATGGAATTCCGTGTAGCTATGATTTTGAGATTTTATATGTTGTGTGAAATTTGAGTTTATGTCCTTTTTGGCTATGTTACATTTTGATGCATTGACGTAGATTTAAAATTGAAATAACACATTGAAACAATTACAGCTAGATGAATTAAGCATAAACAAGACGGAAAATATGAACTACATGGTTCCAGCAATACGTCAGAAATAAAGGTGTGTCAACCATCCATTTAGTGGCTGCATAAACTAAGTTCCCCCCTTTAAAAAATACAGTTTGACTTCCACGACGATTATGTCCTTCTAAAAGTTGGTGGTACACTGAAATACTCTCAATTTAAATACACGCAATGGCATCCGCATACAAAAATTTTTACTAGGAGATCACACGAGTTGATACTACATAGAGGTATTCAAGCAACAATGGCACAACTAAGAACTAAATAGTGGATCCTGAAAAAAAAGGGCACAAACATCAACAGCTGTATAAAATGCGTTAGATTCATAAGGGCAAGTATCAAACATCAGAACAATTAATGGTAAAATAAAATCAATCCCTTTCCGCTATTTTCCAACATAGGAATGGTATTTGTTTGTTTTGCAACATAGGAAGTTCATCCGAAAATATATTGAGTGATCTAACAACGAATCTGTAGTATTTGTAGTCGGTGTGGTGTGTATTATCTGATAAATAGTTAAAATATGTAGTCATAATTACCTTACACATAGTTTGAAATTTAATTATACTTAACTAAAATAATTCAGCATTATTGAATTATTGTAACATAATTCATGAAAATATTGTTCTGTCAAAATATCAAATCAAAAAACTTAACATTTTCTTGTTGTTTAAACGATTGATAGCGATGTAATTGTACAAAATTACAATTGCTATAATCTAATATAATTGTACTAAAAATATAATTTTAATTTAACTGACAACTATACACCGACTGATGAGGTCCAACTGCATTCTTTAATACGAATTGCTTTAACTACAAACCTAACTAACCTCCTTCATGTCATCATAACCCAGAACATATTGTGGAAATACCCAACTATAAGAAGAATATACATCAATGGCCAAACTACAAAACATTAGGAATATTTCATTTTATTTTCAATTTCGCACGTTTATATCATTTGTAAAACATCAGTTAACAAAGGGATCCAGAGCTCTGAATTTTTTCCTAGCCAATATGTGGTTTAGAGATGTGACCATTCACCGCTAACAAGTGCTAGACAATCTGCAAGATAAAATATTCAATTTGTCCATCGAGCAATTCTGTGTTAAAATTGCAATAAACCATAAGTCAATTTTAATCTACGTTGCATATGCTCCGCCTGGCTCACCGATATTATTATACATATACATTGCCTGCTCCGATACAATAATGAAAATCAACAATATGCTGCTAATTCATCTGACACCATCTTAATTACGGAGGATTTTAATTGGCCAACTATTAGCTGGTTATATGACGAAGAAATGGATGAAATTTTACGTTTAAACGTGAGTTCGAAAACAGACTGTCTGTTCATCGACACCGATTTTCATATAAATCTATAAGATAAATGTGCGAGTTACAAAATAGACAAGACCGAAATTTAGAAATGCTTTTTACAAATGAACCAAATTCTATTTAAAGTAAATGAATCCATCACAAAACGCTACAAATAATTTTTGAAAGCAACAGCAATAATGTTATTGCTAATCATGAAAACCGTAAGCCGACATAATAAATCGTCATTTATCTCTTGAGATGATTAGCTGGGAGAAGAAACTTAACAGCTGCAACATAAATGGTAGCGAGGAGAATTTCCACAAAATTAAATTTAAGGGCATAGAATTATTTGTTCTCACTACTGTGGCCAAGTTGAACGAATATCCACTATGGTACGATGATAAACTAATAAATCATAATAATAAACACAAAGCTTACAAAGAAAGTCTCAAATTCTATTTCGAAAAAACAAGCAGAAAATGTACTTTGTATAATCAAAATTTCGAAAGTTACTTTTAGATAAAGTATCAAAGTTACATCAAAAATATTAAAGAAAAAATTCAAAATAATTTTGGGGATTATGGTTACACAGTGTGGTATGACATTCAATAATGTAAATCTTGTGACCCGCAGGTTGTATGTATCAAAAATACTTTGTTTAGTTTTTACGTCAGTTTATTACCCGGAAGGTATTGATAAGTATGAAAATCCCAACAATGGGTGAAACCGAGGATATTCATCAAGCTCTAGAAGTATTTGTAGATGGATCTGGCCTAGATAGCATTCCAGCTTTCCACTGTGTCTTCTATTTAATCAATTATTAAAACTAACAGTATTTCCACCAAAAATGGAAAATAACCAGAGCGACACAAATTTTCACAGTTGAAGCAAATAATGATATTTATTTTTACACAGGGATTATGTCAATATCTTATTGTACCTAAATTATTTGAACTGGTAATATGCAATTCATTCAGATTTTTGGTTCCTCGATTTATCTCGCAATGTCAGCATGGATTTATGCCAAAACGATCAACATCTATTAATGAAATTGAAAAACACAACCAAATTGGTGTGGTATACACTGACTTTGAATCCATCAGTCATTGTAAACCATTGGAATGCTTATTTGCATGGTATAAATTATATATGTGAGTAATAACCGCATTCAGGTTATTGAACTTTGAAATAGAAGATCAGAATTAATTCAAGCTACTTCAGGTTTCAGAAGGCTCCCATATTGGTCATTGGATCTTTATATTCTTCATCAACGACATTACTGAAGTAACACGACACTCTAAGGCATTGATGTCATTTCCAGAACCTTCGAAAAAAATCGAAGACTTTAACAATCTAGTGAACTGGTGTGAATAATTAACATCTGTATGAGTATATCATTCCGTACTCATTTCTGGTTGTCATTTGAAAAAATTAATTGGGTTTTGAGACTGTGTGGGTATACACTACAATACGTATAACAAAATAGTATTAGCAATTGACGAAAAAGCTTTCGATCTTAAATTGTAAAGGTAAATAAAATAATTTTTACTTTATCATTTTTTATATTTTATAGTGGTTTTAAATGTCTTAACGAAAAATGTTTCGGAAAATTAGAGAGGAAGTTATTAGTTTCGTTTGGAAAAGAAATTGAAGAGTGTAATAACGACAAGCAATCAACAAGTGAAAATGACATAAATGTGCTAGTTGATTGTGTTGAAGAGAAAAACACAACTACAACTTGTGTAGAAATAGGCAATTTTACCGAGGAAATCTTTGAAGAAGATTTAAGTGACATCTCTGCATTAGAATTTAGTGAAGATTTCAATGAATCTCTTGATGATGAAACGGGATTTAATTTACAAAATGATTTAGCAGAATGGATCGTAAAGCATAGAACTACAAATGAATCTGCAAATGATTTATTAAAAATTTTAAGAAAATTCCATCCGAATTTGCCGAAAGACGCTCGTACTCTGAAAAGAACACCGCAAACAAGCAACATTATTGCCATGGGAAGGAGATCATACATTCATTTCGGTTTAACAAATTACATTAAAAAAGTATTGAAGCAAAACAACAGTGAAAACTTAAAGGAGCTTAAAATTGATATAGGCATAGATGGCCTTCCATTATCTAAAAGTTCATGTAGCCAGTTGTGGCCTATACTAGGAAATGTAGTTACAAACAAGGAAGTTTTCGTTATTGGTGTATACCATGGGTATCATAAACCTTTCTGCACTGACGTGTTCCTAGAACAATTTGTCGATGAAATGCTTTTGCTGAAATCGGAAGGTGTTACGTATGATAACAATACAGTATCGGTGGGAATACGTGCAATTATTTGCGGTGCACCGGAAAGTCTATGGTTCTTGGTGTAAAAGGACATACTGGCTACTACGGATGCACTAAATGCGAAGTCAAAGGGGAATACTTAGATAGCAGAGTTGCTTTTTTGGATACCAACGTGCCGTTGAGAAATGATGAAGCATTTTCAAAAAGACAGCAGCCCGAGTACCACAAACAATTTGAAAAAATTGCATTAGAACGCATCAACATTGGATGCGTCTCAGAGATTCCTGTAGACATCAATTATCGAAAAAAGTATTGAAATGATTAAGTATATATAATGTAATCAACGAGTTTTCGCGAAAACCGAGATCATTCGCAGAAATAGATAGATGGAAAGCAACGAAGCTGCGATTATTTCTGTTTTATACGGGACCAATATTATTAAAAGACGTCTTGCCAGTAAAGTATTACAATCATTTCATGTTATTGGTTTGTTCAATTAGAATACTTGGTGATTCCGAATATTGAATTTAACGTACATAATTTAATTCACCTAGCGGGTGATGTTTTAAAGTTTGGAAATCTCGATAAATATAATGCTTTCAAGTTTGAAAACTACATGCAACAATTAAAAAAACATAACCAACCAACAAACCTTCAACAACTTAGAAATAGGTTGTACGGAATGGATCTTCATTTATCAACTATCAATGATGGAGAAAAGCCATACGCTGTTGTTGATTACAAATTAGATGGATTTTCGTATCGGGACTTACAATTCAACAATAGCAAATTTTCAGTGAAATCGCCAAATAGCTAATTATTGCTTTATAGAAACAAAAGTGTTTTTAATAGAAGAAATAACAGAAAAAAGTTTAGAAATTATTATAGTTAAGAGGAAAATTTGTAGCAAATACACAACCATATTTCCACAAACCTTTCTCTTCCAACAATTTAAACATTTTTTGTTCGCATAATGAATTGCTTGAACAGCAGTCAAAAATATTTTCTCTTGAAACAATTAAATTTAAAGTAATGGCTTTAAAAACTGATTATTTAACATTGTATATGTGTTTATTATAGATATACCATATTTCGATTTAGAAAAATGGAGAGCCAGAGCCAAAGCATATTTTCGTTCAAAAAGAAAGGCAAGTTTAATAAAAAATTTATGAATATAAATTTCAAAATTAATTCTTTCTTTTTTTTTAAGTTCCAAAAGATTATGTTTCCGGATGAAAGTTTTTGTTGGTCCGATTCAGAGATCGGCTACCAAAACTTTTTAAAAATTAACAATGAAACTCCTTCTACATCAACAAAAGCACCCAAACCTGTGGACGCCGACCAACCATCAGAAATTTGTTGTTCGTAATTTTCTTAGTTATTATTTGATTATAAATAAAAAAGAATCAAATCTTTTAGCTTCAGCAGTAGTAGTTAATAACGACAGACTGGCAAGAATCGAAAGGCAAAGTATTGAAATACTAAAAAACCAACGAACAATAATGCAACAGATGGTCATCATCCGCTCCAATAGTGATCACGTTCAATAAAATGATGAAGATGATGAAGAATTCAGAGGTTCGATTCCGACTAAGTCAGTCGTAGAATTTCAGAATATGGAGAAAAAAAAGTGCAAGGAAAGTTCCAAGTGGGAGAAATATATAGTACGTATAACAAAACAACTTAAAAAATATTTTTCTAATTGTCAGGAAAACTTGTTTAATAATGTTAAACAAAATTACTTGTCGAAGTTCATCGCCATTGTGATGAATAAGCCACACTATTTTCGTGGTTTGGATTGCAAAACAACATCCAAATAAAAAATATGCTGTTGATGAAACTATTGAAAGGTAATCTTAGAAAAATATACTTTTGTTTTTTTATTTTTGTGTAAAATGTTATGTTTATAAATTCAATAAGATTTCTCTTTTAGCAAATTTATTCATTAATATTTTATTATTTATTGTTCTTGATAGAAGCTGCATCAAAAAACTTTAAACACGCCTCGGACAGCGACATAAAAAGTTTAATAAAGAAGTAGTGGTTCCAGCGTGCCAAAGACCGATTAAGAAAAGAGGAAAAACGAAAAACAAAATAATACTCGTACCTCAAATAAGATTTAGACATGAAGTTATTATATTCATATTTAAATCATATTTTTTTTTTCGTTATTAAATTTGTATTAAAAATGTATTTATTAAATTTTTGTTATTATTTAAAAGAGGGTATGGATTGTGTACGAAAGCGAAATCGAAAATGGACGGAAAGAGTACGGAAAGCGTTGCTATTTTTAATTCGAAAATGTACGAAATGGGTATGGAAAATTTGGACGCACCAATACAATCATATCACCATAGCCGGCTATTAAAGAATGTTAAGGGGAAGCTGTGCGACAAAAGTTATAACTTTCTTCAGCCAGATGCATCGCTTTCCGTGAGTTAATAGTCTCCTTTTCCGAGTACCCCTACTTTTATAAAAACGATTCGATATTTTAGACCTAAAACATCTGCTTTACTAAGCACATCGGGCAATGCGTCGTTAGAACTAATTCCATATTTCGTTTTATTAAGCGGTGGACCGAGGATATTTATGATCTCGAAACAATTTAGAGCTTGTAGTATGCTTAAATGTTTAATTTTTTTGTACCTCCTTTTTACAATATAAATGGTAGTTGACTCGAGTCAAATTTAAAGACTTTTGTCTTGTGATTAAATATTTCAATAATTATAAAGTTACAGAGAATATCTTTATAAATATATTTACTTTTTAATTATTGTGCTTCTTTTCATCTGAGCAACACAATACAATGATGCTCAATCAATAATTTAAACCAAAATTTATCAATGGACCCAACTTGTATAACAAAGATTCCACTGAACTTAACAGAAAAGTTATACCATAAATACAAAGATTGCCTCACTTTGCATTCCTTTAGAAACACAGAATAAATTACATTGGTTGGAATGACAAAATCCCGTGTATTAATTAACTTTCTATTATTGGAATATGTAGGTATCCACCTCATTAAGAATTTTAAGTTATTCATAATATTTTAAAGCTTTAACGCCTATTTCGGAACTCTGAAGTATTGCCAGAAGTTTCGCACTACCGATTCAAGTGATGATACTGTCAAATGCGATATTGAAGAATGAATTTTTTAATTCGCAAATGACACAAAGTAAATAACAAAATAATTGAAATTACGAATTGTAACTTATGTATGCGTTTATATTAAATTAATAAAGCATTTAATTTATAAGAAAATATATTTTAATATTTAATAATTATTTTTAATATATGTATGAAAGAAATATAATTTATATTTTTTTGGGAATTTATCTTACTCAAAAATCAAATGTGTAGTCGGCGACAGCTAATCTCAAAGTGATTGAAAAAATAAAACAAGCTTTCGTGTCAAGCTTGTTGCTCTTGCGCCTAAATTCACTTGAGATACAACATCATCGTCGATATGCAGATTTAATAAATAAGTATAGGCGATAGGTGCATATAATTGCAATGATTGCGTAAAATGTTATTGAACGCATCGTGATACGTGACCGGTAAACATTGACTTGAAGTTTCAAACAATGATTTGTTTAAATTAAATATAGTTTATTTATTTTAGGCGTCAACAATACTGTCGGTTGTGCTTCAATCTGGCCTGCAAATAAAAGAAAATTTATTTTTGTATCTAACCATGAGCAAATGTATAATACTTGCGCCTTTAATCCATAAATTTAAATGGAACCGATATTTCGCTCTTGCTCCCAACAATGTAACTAGAAATAAATTGCTTAATTCAGAATCGGTGGCAACTAAACGACTTTCAATATCAAAATCATGATCTAAAACAAAACAAAAACAAAAAAAATTACTTTTTGGTAATTATTGTTATGAATTCATCTTTTCAATATTAAGCTGGTAAACCATTTCGTCAAAATCAAATCAAATCCAATTCTTCAACTAATTAATAATTGAAGTAATTCATTTTTATTTACTTAACTTATTACTTAATTTGGTCGAAATTACTAGATTCTGAAGTTTAATAGGGGCATATTTTATAGCCTAGCAATTTTTTACCTGTGTGAATTATTACTTTATAAGCTACGGTCAAAATCTCGAGTAAATCCGTCAAAATATAGTAACTAGATTTACCTTTTTTTTAGTTTTTTTTATGGAGGCGTAAACGAAATAAAAAAAGTAAATGTTTCACTTTTAGCTTATGTATACTTTATTTCTTGAATTAATTGATTCGAGCACGGAGCTATCGCAAAAAAAACAACGAGCGAGTTCACCTTCAACTCGCAAAAGATTTATGTGAAAACTTTTTTGAATAAATAACTATTGAATCACTTCAAGCCATTTCGATAAGGCCCAGAAACCCCTCCATAAAGACGGATGTTGTTCGCTTAGTATTTAAACTATGTAAGTTACATTTTTGATTCAAAAAGTCAGTAAGTTATAATTCTATTTTGAATTTGGAGGACGAACCTTACTGACATTAATTGAGCCTGAGCATTGAGCAAAGTACAGTTCTGTTAAGTTAATCACCTAAACCTGCCATGTACGCTTTAAAATATACCAACTCATACACAGCAATCTTGATTAAGATTCCATAGTAGTAAATAGTCACGGCAAACTCGCTGAACAAAGCAAAATTGCATCGCTTTATCACTGATCACTTTAAAATAAATTAAATAGAGCGGTTCTATTTGGGCGCAATGTTGACCGTAAAATCATTGCAATTGGAAAGACAGTTGCGCGAAACCCCCCGTAACCAGACTCACCAACAGCATGAGCATTGAGCAATACTAATAAGAAAGCATACCGATTGAACAATTTTAGAATTATTACTCCTATTTTATTATGTACATACTTATCAATGTATATGTATAATTCTCACAGATCGCTATTTCCATTTAATTTGTTTACACTACACAAGCAAAATTTGTGGTCCATTTGTTCGTAAGTAATTTTCATTTTCAAAAACACTTGCTGCTGCGGCCATATATAGCAGATATTTTCACAACAAAATAAATTAAAGTTGGCGGTTTTTTTTTTAATATTTTTGTATTCGGCTCACGATGTTTTTGAAATGCCGGATGTTGTTGTATATTGCATACGTATGCGTAGATTTTACATTGATTTTACGTTTTATTTATTTTTTGTTCTTGTCGATATTCACACATATACCAGCAATATTTTTTGTTCGGCACTTTTGTTTCCGTAACCCGATTTCTATACAATTTTTTACTTACTCCTGCCGCTAAAGATGTTTTCACATCAAAAATTGATGTTATGTGAACTCCCAAAGTCAATAATTAAAAGACGTTATAATATTATTATTAAGGTCAGATGCCGTTAGTATTTTTTGTTCCTTTTAAAATATACTACGGTTGATTTCGGGCAACGCGAATATTAAAGATGCTGCTTGTACAATAGATATTGATTGCCATTGCATTTTTAAGCTCACTATTTTATCGTTTCCCAGACTGTACCAACTGGTTAATTAATTTTTTAGCTCGAAGGAGCAATGTTTTTTTACGTCGTATGCTGAAGCCAGAATCCAGATTGAGGCAATATACTTATACTCTTTCGCTCTCTCTCTCTCTCTCTCTTTATCTCTTTTTTAGATACCGAAATATCTGAATTTCGAAAAGGACCAACCCCAACAAACTTCCGACATTTCCAATATGAAGCACTAAATTTAAAGATTCGGATTTTATTCATAAAATAAAAGAGAATTGTTTTCAAATGATTACGTTATATTTTTATATTTTTTTCAACAAATTAATAAATTTTCAAATTTTATTCCAGAACGAAAGTGTATCCATGAAGTGGTTTAACTTTATACGTTAAGCTTAATCGGACTAACCCGTTGTTGTTTTGCCAAACTTATTGATAACACTACCGAATATACCGCCTACTTTGGTTCCAGCATCATTAAGACCTTTGACTACTGCGCCTGCACCATCACTAACAACTTTGAGTGTTGCGGTTGCCATACCGGTGGTTAGGTTTGCAATACTGCTAATAATATTACCACTAGCGTCGATCATAACTTTTACCGTGCCAATCACTGCACCAGTCGCCGCATTTACAATGGTACCGGTAGTAATTGTAATGTCATTAACTGTTTGGTTGGCTACGTTTGTAAGATTACCAATAACATTGCCGGCCATATCACGTACTGTATCATTGATAGCTCCGATAGTAGCATTGATAGTTTCGGTAGTAGTATTGGCAACAGTATTGACAGTTGCGTTGGCAACTTCGGTTTGGCCATACACAACCTTTGACATAATATGAAAAAGAAAAAAAAGTTATTTTTTATTTTTTTTTATTTTTTTACAAAATACTTACACTAGCCACTCCAAGGAGGACAACGAACAAAATATTGTATTGCATTTTAGTTTTAATCTGTATATACTGACAAACTTGAAAGCTTGATAGAAACTGAATGATTTTAGATGAAATTGTCGGAGTTTATATACCAAAATTTAGTATTTACACAATTTGCAATTTTGAGAAATAATACGCAATACAATTAAAACAAATAAGAAAATTTGAACGTTGGCAAAAAATGAATTTTTTTTTTGTTTATTATTGAATGTATAATTTACTTTACTAAATATTGTGACACTTGTTTAAATCGATTGTCAATTTACAATGTCATGTAAAGTCGACGTTATAATATTTAAATTTCATGTGATCCAAGGTCAATTAGAAGTTTAGGCTTTAAATATATTTAGGGAAAATTAACTGAAAAAGGAAACGAAGGAAAATTGAAATGTGATCGAATTTAATTTAATTGCCGAAGAATATAGGAAGCGGTGGATAATTTTTACTCATTATCTCCTTGATTTTTACATGAGCTTATCGGCTACCTCATTTATATCGACTCGGCGTGAAAGCCCATGCCAGCATTTTTTTGTTGCCAGACACAATTTGCAAATTAATACAAAACGCGTTTATTGAAACAAACGCGCAAATTTTCGTATTTATTGTAAGCAAATAATTTTTCATTTAATTACGTTTTGTCTAATTTTATTGAAGGTCTTCTGTTAAAAAAAACTACACGAAAGCTAAAAACACAAAAAAGAATTTATCTCAGCACGTGCGGTATGGAAATGTTTCAGATTCCGCGGACATTTGTACAGCAAAATTTAAAGACCAGTTTGACCAAAAATATTTTTAAGTAGAATATAAAAATTTAACGGTCAGCCTTAAAATTATTGCAATGCCATTTTTGTCATGCCATTTAGGTACCTACGCCAAAATTAACCTTGGTATATATGTACGTAAATACAATGTAGAAACAGTTGTTCAATTTGAATAAATAGATGATGATAAATAAGCACAAAATTGTGAAAAACAAAACCTTATTTGTTTCTATTGATTACTCAAATGGTAAATAATAATTCGATGACGATCGCACCAATAATTAGACGCTCGTGGGCTGCCAAAATTTTGAAAGGCATTTTGTATTATAAATATTAATATATACATTTATTACTTATATAACCGTTAAATGAAAATTGAGTGACAGTTTTTCCTGATCTACACCAGCTAAGGTAATGCCTATAACTTCGTTGGTGTCGACTACAAAACCTGTTTGGTAGTCCGATTTTATAGGGTTGTGAACGATTAACGTGGCCAAGCAATCTTAGCCCTCATGATTTTATGAATCCGATGATATCAACTTTATCGAGATTGTTTCTGATCTCTTGATTATATATACGTGGCTCCCTTTTTGATTGGATCAAACCTAATTCAAATAATCTTACAGTTAGTTGTGTCAATTTTCTGAATGTTTTGTTCTATCAGTGACCAAGACACCACGCAATAAAACTTGCTATCTGGTTTTTATCAGTATTTTGTAGATACCCGGTTTTAGTTTGCGTGATATATGAAGAGACTTCAAATAAAATGCCCATTAACCTGCTGCGATCTTCGGCAAAATGTTTCAATAATCTTACAGATTTTCTACATCATATGTATCGACTCGGCGTAAAAGCCCATGCCAGACTTTTTTTCATCGGGGGAAACCTATTTTTGCCTCATATTTTTGTACCGAATGAATCATCTTTAATAAGGGATTATCTTTACTCAAATTCCCTTCAACCTTTCTTTAGAGTATATCATTCGACAGCTTAATATGACCAAGGCATTTCCATGTTTTCTCCCTATTTATAGATCTAGGATCAGTGACCATTGAGCCAAAATCCGTTTCTGCGAACATTTTGACGAAGATCGTAGCAGGCTAGTGGGCATTTTATGTGAACATTAAGTTTTCAAGCCTTTTCATGTGTCACGCAAACTGAAACTGGTCATCTGACCGGTCATCAGTGAATGGTCACTGATCCTAGATCTTTAATCAGGGAGAATACAGAGAAATGCCTTGGTCATATTAAGCTGTCGAATGATATACTTTAAAGAAAGGTTAAATGGAGTTTGAGCCAAGGTAATCCTATATTAAAGATGATTCATTCAGTACAAAAATATGAGGTAAAAATTGGTTTCGCCCGATGCAATGTACATATAGGGTAACTTCGATATATGTATACGTAAATATTTTGCATACAAATTACATGTAAATATTTTAACTTTGCTATTTAAAAAAAAAACCTGTCACATATTTGTGACGCAAAATTTCACAAAATAAATGAATAATTTTGTAGTAATTTTTGATACGATTATTTTTAATGTGGCTGTGTTTCTAGAAGTATCTAACACATACCTCTTATTTCAAGTAGTTTGTAGGGCTTCCACCTGTCGTTGCCTATCTTCGTGGCATTTTATTTAACCACGTGAGTTTTTTAACACCAAAAAAACTGATGAGTGTCGGAAGTGTCAATGTACCGGTTTCTACCCTACTACAGTTACCCTAAATAACGAAATAGGGGGTTTCCTAATTTTTTTTTTTAATTTTTTGTACTGAATGACTCATCTCTATACCCACTTGAAGCCCTCCCAGACTTTCATCCTAGGCAAATTTTAAATTACCTCCGACAACACATCGAGGGAAACCTATTTCATATTTTTGTACTGAATGAATCATCTTTAATATGGGATTATATTCGCTAAAACTTCATCAGTGACCATTGAGCCAAAATCCGTTTCTACAAACTTTTTACCGAAGATCGCAGCAGGCAATAGCGTGCCATTTTATGCCAACATTAAAGTTTTCAAGTCTCTTCATATATCACGCACGCAAACTAAAACCGGGTATCTACAAAATACTGACAAAAACCAGATAGCAAGGTTTATTGCGTGGTGTCTTGGTCACTGATAGAACAAAACATTCAGAAAATTGACACAACTAACTGTAAGATTATTTGAATTAGGTTTGATCCAATCAAAAAGGGAGCCACGTATATATAATCAAGAGATCAGAAACAATCTCGATAAAGTTGACATCATCGGATTCATAAAATCATCATGGGTACTAAACAGGATTTAGAGTCGACACCAACGAAGTTATAGGCATTACCTTAGCTGGTGTAGATCAGGAAAAACTGTCACTCAATTTTCATTTAACGGTTATATAAGTAATAAATGTATATGTATATTAATATTTATAATACAAAATGTCTTTCAAAATTTTGTCAGCCCACGAGCGTCTAATTATTGATGCGATCGTCATCGAATTATTATTTACCATTTGAGTAATCAATAGAAACAAATAAGGTTTTGTTTTTCACAATTTTGTGCTTATTTATCATCATCTATTTATTCAAATTGAACAACTGTTTCTACATTGTATTTACGTACATATATACCAAGGTTAATTTTGGCGCAGGTACCTAAATGGCATGACAAAAATCGCATTGCAATAATTTTAAGGCTGACCGTTAAATTTTTATATTCTACTTAAAAATATTTTTGGCCAAACTGGTCTTTAAATTCTGCTGTACAAATGTCCGCGGAATCTGAAACATTTCCATACCGCACGTGCTGAGATAAATTCTTTTTTGTGTTTTTAGCTTTCGTGTAGTTTTTTTTAACAGAAGACCTTCAATAAAATTAGACAAAACGTAATTAAATGAAAAATTATTTGCTTACAATAAATACGAAAATTTGCGCGTTTGTTTCAATAAACACGTTTTGTATTAATTTGCAAATTGTGTCTGGCAACAAAAAAATGCTGGCATGGGCTTTCACGCCGAGTCGATACAAATGAGGTAGCCGATAAGCTCATGTAAAAATCAAGGAGATAATGAGTAAAAATTATCCACCGCTTCCTATATTCTTCGGCAATTAAATTAAATTCGATCACATTTCAATTTTCCTTCGTTTCCTTTTTCAGTTAATTTTCCCTAAATATATTTAAAGCCTAAACTTCTAATTGACCTTGGATCACATGAAATTTAAATATTATAACGTCGACTTTACATGACATTGTAAATTGAACAATCGATTTAAACAAGTGTCACAATATTTAGTAAAGTAAATTATACATTCAATAATAAACAAAAAAAAATTCATTTTTTGCCAACGTTCAAATTTTCTTATTTGTTTTAATTGTATTGCGTATTATTTCTCAAATTTGCAAATTGTGTAAATACTAAATTTTGGTATATAAACTCCGACAATTTCATCTAAAATCATTCAGTTTCTATCAAGCTTTCAAGTTTGTCAGTATATACAGATTAAAACTAAAATGCAATACAATATTTTGTTCGTTGTCCTCCTTGGAGTGGCTAGTGTAAGTATTTTGTAAAAAAATAAAAAAAAATAAAAAATAACTTTTTTTTCTTTTTCATATTATGTCAAAGGTTGTGTATGGCCAAACCGAAGTTGCCAACGCAACTGTCAATACTGTTGCCAATACTACTACCGAAACTATCAATGCTACTATCGGAGCTATCAATGATACAGTACGTGATATGGCCGGCAATGTTATTGGTAATCTTACAAACGTAGCCAACCAAACAGTTAATGACATTACAATTACTACCGGTACCATTGTAAATGCGGTGACTGGTGCAGTGATTGGCACGGTAAAAGTTATGATCGACGCTGGTGGTAATATTATTAGCAGTACTGCAAACCTAACCACCGGTATGGCAACCGCAACACTCAAAGTTGTTAGTGATGGTGCAGGCGCAGTAGTCAAAATTGTTAGTGATGCTCCAACCAAAGTAGGCGGTGTGCTAGGTGTTTTTGGCGTATTGATTGGCCACATATTCAAGTCCGGTTAAGCTTAACATATAAAGTTAAACCACTTCATGGATACACTTTCGTTCTGGAATAAAATTTGAAAATTTATTAATTTGTTGAAAAAAATATAAAAATATAACGTAATCATTTGAAAACAATTCTCTTTTATTTTATGAATAAAATCCGAATCTTTAAATTTAGTGCTTCATATTGGAAATGTCGGAAGTTTGTTGGAGTTGGTCCTTTTCGAAATTCAGATATTTCGGTATCTAAAAAAGAGATAAAGAGAGAGAGAGAGAGAGAGAGAGAGAGAGAGAGAGAGAGAGAGCAAAAGAGTATATTGCCTCAATCTGGATTCTGGCTTCAGCATACGACGTAAAAAAACATTGCTCCTTCGAGCTAAAAAATTAATTAACCAGTTGGTACAGTCTGGAAAACGATAAAATAGTGAGCTTAAAAATGCAGTGGCAATCAATATCTATTGTACAAGCAGCATCTTTAATATTCGCGTTGCCCGAAATCAACCGTAGTATATTTTAAAAGGAACAAAAAATACTAACGGCATCTGACCTTAATAATAATATTATAACGTCTTTTAATTATTGACTTTGGGAGTTCACATAACATCAATTTTTGATGTGAAAACATCTTTAGCGGCAGGAGTAAGTAAAAAATTGTATAGAAATCGGGTTACGGAAACAAAAGTGCCGAACAAAAAATATTGCTGGTATATGTGTGAATATCGACAAGAACAAAAAATAAATAAAACGTAAAATCAATGTAAAATCTACGCATACGTATGCAATATACAACAACATCCGGCATTTCAAAAACATCGTGAGCCGAATACAAAAATATTAAAAAAAAAACCGCCAAATTTAATTTATTTTGTTGTGAAAATATCTGCTATATATGGCCGCAGCAGCAAGTGTTTTTGAAAATGAAAATTACTTACGAACAAATGGACCACAAATTTTGCTTGTGTAGTGTAAACAAATTAAATGGAAATAGCGATCTGTGAGAATTATACATATACATTGATAAGTATGTACATAATAAAATAGGAGTAATAATTCTAAAATTGTTCAATCGGTATGCTTTCTTATTAGTATTGCTCAATGCTCATGCTGTTGGTGAGTCTGGTTACGGGGGGTTTCGCGCAACTGTCTTTCCAATTGCAATGATTTTACGGTCAACATTGCGCCCAAATAGAACCGCTCTATTTAATTTATTTTAAAGTGATCAGTGATAAAGCGATGCAATTTTGCTTTGTTCAGCGAGTTTGCCGTGACTATTTACTACTATGGAATCTTAATCAAGATTGCTGTGTATGAGTTGGTATATTTTAAAGCGTACATGGCAGGTTTAGGTGATTAACTTAACAGAACTGTACTTTGCTCAATGCTCAGGCTCAATTAATGTCAGTAAGGTTCGTCCTCCAAATTCAAAATAGAATTATAACTTACTGACTTTTTGAATCAAAAATGTAACTTACATAGTTTAAATACTGAGCGAACAACATCCGTCTTTATGGAGGGGTTTCTGGGCCTTATCGAAATGGCTTGAAGTGATTCAATAGTTATTTATTCAAAAAAGTTTTCACATAAATCTTTTGCGAGTTGAAGGTGAACTCGCTCGTTGTTTTTTTTGCGATAGCTCCGTGCTCGAATCAATTAATTCAAGAAATAAAGTATACATAAGCTAAAAGTGAAACATTTACTTTTTTTATTTCGTTTACGCCTCCATAAAAAAAACTAAAAAAAAAGGAAAATCTATATTTTACTATATTTTAACGGATTTATTCGAGATTTTGACCGTAGCTGATAAAGTAATAATTCACACAGGTAAAAAATTGCTAGGCTATAAAATATGTCCCTATTAAACTTCAGAATCTAGTAATTTCGACCAAATTAAGTAATAAGTTAAGTAAATACAAATGAATTACTTCAATTATTAATTAATTGAAGAATTGGATTTGATTTGGTTTTGACGAAATGGTTTACCAGCTTAATATTGATAAGATGAATTCATAACAATAATTACCAAAAAGTAATTTTTTTTTTTTGTTTTGTTTTAGATCATGATTTTGATATTGAAAGACGTTTAGTTGCCACCGATTTTGAATTAAGCAATTTATTTCTAGTTACATTGTTGGGAGCAAGAGCGAAATATCGGTTCCATTTAAATTTATGGATTAAAGGCGCAAGTATTATACATATGCTCATGGTTAGATACAAAAATAAATTTTCTTTTATTTGCAGGCCAGATTGAAGTACAACCGACAGTATCATCACTTGAATCGGTAGTGCGAAACTTCTGGCAATACTTCAGAGTTCAGAAATAGGCGTTAAAGCTTTAAAATATTATGAACAACTTAAAATTCTTAATGAGGTGGATATACCTATTCCATTAATAGAAAGTTAATTAACACACGGGATTTTGTGATTCCAACCAATGTAATTCATTCTGTGTTTCTAAAGGAATGCAAAGTGAGGCAATCATTGTATTTATGGTATAACTTTTCTGTTAAGTTCAGTAGAATCTTTGTTATGCAAGTTGGGTCCATTGATAAATTTTGGTTTAAATTATTGATTGAGCATCAGTGTATTGTGTTGCTCAGATGAAAAGAAGCACAATAATTAAAAAGTAAATATATTTATAAAAATATTGTTTTAAGTTTCTCTATAACTTTATAATTATTGAAATATTTAACCACAAGACAAAAGTCTTTAAATTTGACTCGAGTCAACTACCGCATTTATATTGTAAAAAGAAGGTACAAAAAAATTAAACATTTACGCATAATACAAGCTCTAAATTGTTTCGAGATCATAAATATCCTCGGTCCACCGCTTAATAAAACGAAATATGGAATTAGTTCTAACGACGCATTGCCCGATGTGCTTAGTAAAGCAGATGTTTTAGGTCTAAAATATCGAATCGTTTTTATAAAAGTAGGGGTACTCGGAAAAGGAGACTATTAACTCACGGAAAGCGATGCATCTGGCTGAAGAAAGTTATAACTTTTGTCGCACAGCTTCCCCTTAACATTCTTTAATAGCCGGCTATGGTGATATGATTGTATTGGTGCGTCCAAATTTTCCATACCCATTTCGTACATTTTCGAATTAAAAATAGCAACGCTTTCCGTACTCTTTCCGTCCATTTTCGATTTCGCTTTCGTACACAATCCATACCCTCTTTTAAATAATATTAATTTAATAAATACATTTTTAATACAAATTTAATAACGAAAAAAAAATATGATTTAAATATGAATATAATAAATCTTATTTGAGGTACGAGTATTATTTTGTTTTTCGTTTTTCCTGTTTTCTTAATCGGTCTTTGGCACGCTGAAACCACTACTTCTTTATTAAACTTGTTATGTCGCTGTCCGAGGCGTCTTTAAATTTTTTTGATGCAGCTTCTATCAAGAACAATAAATAATAAAATATTAATGATTAAATTTGCTAACAGAGAAATCTTATTGAATTTATAAACATAACATTTTACACAAAAATAAAAAAACAAAAGTATATTTTTCTAAGATTACCTTTCAATAGTTTCATCAACAGCATATTTTTTATTTGGATGTTGTTTTGCAATCCGAACCACGAAAATAGTGTGGCTTATTCATTACAAATAATTTTTTGTAGCAATGTGGCGATGAACTTCGACAAGTCATTTTGTTTAACATTATTAAACAAGTTTTCCTGACAATTAGAAAAATATTTTTTAAGTTGTTTTGTTATACGTACTATATATTTCTCCCACTTGGAATTTTCCTTGCACTTTTTTTTCCATATTCTGAAATTATACGACTGACTTAGTCGGAATCGAACCTCTGAATTCTTCATCATCTTCATCATTTTGTTGAACGTGATCACTATTGGAGCGGATGATGACCAGCTGTCGCATTATTGTTCGTTGGTTTTTTAGTATTTCAATATTTTGCCTTTCGATTCTTGCCAGTCTGTCGTTATTAACTACTACTGCTGAAGCTAAAAGATTTGATTTTTTTTTATTTATAATCAAATATTTACTAAGAAAATTACTAACAACAAATTTCTGGTTGGTCGGCGTCCACAGTTTGTGATGTTGAAGGAATTTCATTGTTAATTTTTAAAAAGTTTTGGTAGCCGATCTCTGAATCGGACCAACAAAAACTTTCATCCGGAAACATAATCTTTTGGAACTTAAAAAAAAGAAAAAAATAATTTTCAAATTTATATTCATAAATTTTTTATTAAACTTGCCGTTCCCTTTTTCAACGAAAATATGCTTTGGCTCTGGCTCTCCATTTTTCTAAATCGAAATATGGTATATCTATAATAAACACATATACAATGTTAAATAATCAGTTTTTAAAGCCATTACTTTAAATTTAATTGTTTCAAGAGAAAATATTTTTGACTGCTGTTCAAGCAATTCATTATGCGAACAAAAAATGTTTAAATTGTTGGAAGAGAAAGGTTTGTGGAAATATGGTTGTGTATTTGCTACAAATTTTCCTCTTAACTATAATAATTTCTAAACTTTTTTCTGTTATTTCTTCTATTAAAAACACTTTTGCTTCTATAAAGCAATAATTAGCTATTTGGCGATTTCACTGAAAATTTGCATTTGTTGAATTGTAAGTCCCGATACGAAAATCCATCTAATTTGTAATCAACAACAGCGTATGGCTTTTCTTCATCATTGATAGTTGATAAATGAAGATCCATTTCGTACAACCTATTTCTAAGTTGTTGAAGGTTTGTTGGTTGGTTATGTTTTTTAATACATTTTTTTAATTGTTGCATGTAGTTTTCGAACTTGAAAGCATTATCTGTATTTATCGAGATTTCCAAACTTTAAAATTTCACCCGCTAGGTGAATTAAATTATGTACGTTATATCCAACAGAATACGGTTCATATAGCTTAGCGAAATCGATTATCCTTCGGAATCACCAAGTATTCTAATTGAACAAACCAATAACATGAAATGATTGTAATGCTTTACACGTCTTTGACGTCTTGCCAGTCTTTTAATAATATTGGTCCCGTATAAAACAGAAATAATCGCAGCTTCGTTGCTTTCCATCTATCTATTTCTGCGAATGATCTCGGTTTTCGCGAAAACTCGTTGATTACATTATATATACTTAATCATTTCAATTCTTTTTTCGATAATTGATGTCTACAGGAATCTCTGAGACGCATCCAATGTTGATGCGTTCTAATGAAATTTTTTCAAATTGTTTGTGGTACTCGGGCTGCTGTCTTTTTAAAATGCTTCATCATTTCTCAACGGCACGTTGGTATCCAAAAAAGCAAATCTCCTATCTAAGTATTCCCTTTGACTTCGCATTTAGTGCATCCGTAGTAGCCAGTATGTCCTATTACACCAAGAACCATAGACTTTCCGGTGCATCGCAAATAATTGCACGTATTTCCACCGATACTGTATTGTTATCATACGTAACACCTTCCGATTTCAGCAAAAGCATTTCATCGACAAATTGTTCTAGAAACACGTCAGTGCAGAAAGGTTTATGATACCCATGGTGTACACCAATAACGAAAACTTCCTTGTTTGTAACTACATTTCCTAGTATAGGCCACAACTGGCTACATGAACTTTTAGATAATGGAAGGCCATCTATGCCTATATCAATTTTAAGCTCCTTTAAGTTTTCACTGTTGTTTTGCTTCAATAATTTTTTAATGTAATTTGTTAAACCGAAATGAATGTATGATCCCCTTCCCATGGCAATAATGTTGCTTGTTTGCGGTGTTCTTTTCAGAGTACGAGCGTCTTTCGGCAAATTCGGATGGAATTTTCTTAAAATTTTTAATAAATCATTTGCAGATTCATTTGTAGTTCTATGCTTTACGATCCATTCTGCTAAATCATTTTGTTAATTAAATCCCGTTTCATCATCAAGAGATTCATTGAAATCTTCACTAAATTCTAATGCAGAGATGTCACTTAAATCTTCTTCAAAGATTTCCTCGGTAAAATTGCCTATTTCTACACAAGTTGTAGTTGTGTTTTTCTCTTCAACACAATCAACTAGCACATTTATATATGGCATTTTCACTTGTTGATTGCTTGTCGTTATTACACTGTTCAATTTCTTTTCCAAACGAAACTAATAACTTCCTCTCTAATTTTCCGAAACATTTTTCGTTTAGACATTTCACCACTATAAAATATACAAAATGATAAAGTAAAAATTATTTTATTTACCTTTACAATCCACGTGTACCTATAACAAAATGCATGAAAATGGCATGCTAAGATCGAAAGCTTTTTCGTCTATTGCTCATACTATTTTGTTATACGTATTGTAGTGTATAAGTTAACACATCAGGTTCCCACGTTTATGTGAGGGATCATATTCCTCTGTCTGAAGATAACAACCATCGCACGTTGCACTCAACATTATCGCAACTCAGCACATTCTTCCACTTGCGGTTGCAAGTATTCAGTTAATTACATTAATAAAGTTAGTTGTAATCCAAATTTAGTTTAAGACAGATGTTTAAGTTTTTATAATAAAAGTGTATTAAATGAATCATTCAATAAAGTAAAGTTGTGTTGAATAAAATCAATAATAAATAAATAAAAAAATAAAAATTAATTTTTTTTATTAAAATTAATAATAAATAAATTAACTTATACTCACACAGTCTCAAAACCCAATTAATTTTTTCAAATGACAACCAGAAATGGGTACGGAATGCCGTGCGAAAATTGCTCTCCTTTGGGTACATGAATGTTTGTTGGGATTTATTTAATATTGTTGTATAACATACAGGGTTAACTTTTTGATGGAATGATATACTCATACAGATGTTAATTACTCACACCAGTTCACTGGATTGTTAAAGTCTTCGATTTTTTTCTAAGGTTCTGGAAATGACATCAATGCCTTAGAGTATTGTATTACTTCAATAACGTCGTTGATGAAGAATATAAAGATCCAATGACCAATATGGGAGCCTTGTAAAACCCCTGAAGTAGCTTGATTTAATTCTGATCTTCTATTTCAAAGCTCAATAACCTGAATGCGGTTACTCACATATATGATTTATACCATGCAAATAAGCGTTCTAATGGTTTACAATGACTAATGGATTCAAAGTCAGTGTATACCACACCAATTTGCTTATGTTTTTCAATTTCATTAATAGATGTTGATCTTTTTGGCATAAATCCATGCTGACATTGCGAGATAAATCGAGGAACCAAAAATCTGAATGAATTGCATATTACCAGTTCAAATAATTTAGGTACAATATGATATTGACATAATCCCTGTGTAAAAATAAACATCATTATTTGCTTCAACTGTCAAAAATTGGTGTCGCTCTGGTTATTTTTCATTTTTGGTGGAAATACTGTTAGTTTTAATAATTGATTAAATAGAAGACACAGTGGAAAGCTGGAATGCTATCTGGACCACATCCATCTACAAATACTTCTAGAGCTCGATGAATATTCTCGGTTTCACCCAAACTGACCGAAACTCTAAATAAAGTATTTTTGATACATAGAACCTGCGGGTCACAAGATTTACATTATTGAATATCATACCACACGGTGTAACCATAATCTCCCCAAAAATATTTTGAATATATTTTTGATGTAACTTTGATACTTTATCTCAAAGTAACTTTCGAAATTTTGATTATACAAAGTAAATTTTCTATTTGTTTTCTTCGGAATAGAATTTGAGACTTTCTTTGTAAGCTTTGTCTTTATTGTTATGATCTATTAGTTTATCATCGTACCATAGTGGATATTCGTTCAATTTGGCCACAGCAGTGAGAACAAATAATTCTATGCCCTTAAATTTAATTTTGTAGAAATTTTCCTCATTACCATCTATGTTGCAGCTGTTAAGTTTTTTCTCCCAGCTAATCAGCTCAAGATATAAATGACGAATTATTATGTCGGCTTACGGTTTTGATGATGAGCAATAACATTATTGCTGTTGCTTTCAAAATTTATTTGTAGCGTTTTGTGATGGATTCATTTACTTTAAATAGAATTTGGTTCATTTGTAAAAAGCATTTCTAAATTTCGGTCTTATCTATTTTGTAACTCGCACATTTATCTTATAGATTTATATGAAAATCGGTGTCGATGAACATACAGTCTGTTTTCGAACTCACGTTTAAAGGTAAAATTTCATCCATTTCTTCGTCATATGACCAGCTAATGGTTTACCAATTAAAATCCTCCGTAATTAAGATGGTGTCAGATGAATTAGCAGCATATTGTTGATTTTCATTATTGTATCGGAGCAGGCAATGTATATGTATAATAATATCGGTGAGCCAGGCGGAGCATATGCAACGTAGATTAAAATTGACTTTTGGTTTATTGCGATTTTAACACAGAATTAAAAGGACACAGAATTGAAGGTTAAAAAAGGGACGTCCAATCTCGCCGCGGATTTTCAATTTCATTTTGATTGAAGTGCTGGTAACTTCGATTAAACCAGAGTGGCACCTTGCAGGAACCAGTACTGAGTGAGTTAAGAAGTGGATTAGAGGTCACGGGGCTTAAGATACATCCCCAGAAATGCACCGCACTCATCAGAGCTGCAGACATCAATATAGCTGGAATTTCTTTTACCAACGTAGCCACACTACGGCTAGGTTGAGTCAACCACTCACTATCCGGACGCTATGTTGCCAAGCACTTGGTGTTACTAAGCTAATGCGGGCATTTATAAAAAAAAAATGTGCCTTTTTAAACGTTAATCAATATGAACAATATTTTAATCGTTCCTATGATAACCTATGGACTGAAGACCACCGCTCTTATCTACGCAAACCGGCGGCGTTTAACACATAAACTTTTCTTCTTAAGAAAGCTAATCAAATTTAGCATTGACAAATCCAGAGCCAGAGGGCTGAAAATCAAGGAGATCCTGGATGGCAAAACAATAACGAAACGAATAAAAGTTCAACGAATAAACTACATTCATCATCGCGAGGCAACCCATATACTAATTAAGTCGCCTTAAGTTACATACAAAACTAGGGCAATCTTGCCAAGATTTGGCGTATTATGGCAGGCCGCCTAATGAATGGGTGCTGCTTCTATAACTCGCGGTCAGCTACGGAAAGCTGCTAAGAAGGTTAATCTTTGCGAGGCATCGGATTCCAGTGACCATCTTCACGGTAAAAAATCCGGACTAAATTTAAACTTGTTTTTAAACTGTTAGGGTTTCGCCGAATTTTAAAACAAATCAAACCTAAATTTTAAACTTTTTAAAGTTTAGAATTAATTTAAAACGAAAAACTCTTATTAATAAACATACAAGTTCTTTTTAATAAATTTAAACAATTAAGACTGTAATCAAAACAGTTTTGTACGGAAATTATTTATTGCAAACTTAAAAAGTTTAATTTTGAGTATTAGATGTTAAATTATTTGGCTATGCTGATTTTTAGACCTAAACGTTTGAAAAAAGAAGTTATTCCCGTTTAAATATTAAAATTTAAAACTTGAAAGTTCAAAAATAGAATAAAAAGGTTTAAAAATATCAATTCTTCATGTATATGCCAACTGAAATTTTGTTAGTCAAAACTCAACATAGCCTGCATTATAAATTCCTTTTTGTTACGTTCGTACTTACATATAATGTACTTACATATAGTACTGTTTTAATACAGTATTGTTGTTGTGAGTGGAAAATCGTCGTTTCTACGGCAATAATTATTTAACGACCATTTTACAATACCATAGAAAATAATTCAAGTTTAATAGTATTGGTGGCGCAACTAAAGTTTTAGGAATTATTCTATGTACATTGTTCAATATTATGTTAGTGTAAGTGCTACAAACAAATGTTCGGTTTTTGGTTTCATCGTTTGTTACAACTTTAAATAAACGAATTACAAAACGGAATTTCATTGTGTGATCGTGACCGCCAAAGAAAGGTAGACTGTAAAATAATTGTGAGTAAAATGTGATATATTTTTTTAATATATTTGTGTTTAATTTGTATTTTCCTAATTATAATTAATTAAGAAAATGAACCCAATACAGGGACGCTTTATACACGTTAAGTTTAATAATCAAACGAAACCCATTTGTTTACAAAAATTAACTGGCGACGAATATGAAATGAGTTTCGAAGATATAGTTTTATCAGGTTAGTGCAATAGTGTAAAGTGAGGTTATTATAAAACTAAATATGAATATTGTATTGCAAATTTGGAACGTTTATAATTTTAACTATTTCAGTTATAGTAATATTTTAGTTTGTAATATTTTTAGTGTTTAAAAAAGTAGTAGATAGTACCTTTGGGATTAAAATAGTAAATATGGACTAACTAAAGAAGTTTTCTTGTTAAAAAAAGAACGTGCGATCATGAGATATCCGACACAAAGGAACACGTGTTATTTATTCTAGAATTATTTCTATCTAAAATCTAAATATTTCATAAAGTTGAAGTTTAATCTAAATTAAGTTTAATTTAGTTTTATATGTTTGCTATTTTAACGTATTTTGAAACATAAACGCATCCAGCTCCTTGATTGTCAATATTTGACATTGTACTAAAATATTTGTGATTTGCGGGCTTTGTATAATTTCGAATTTTACCACGTGGTATCTAAAATGTAATATTGAACTAATTATGCATTCATTTTCAAAGTTTGGAAAGGACCCCGCACAAATCTTATGGAAATTGGGTCCCGGTCAAATTCGCTGAATTTTTGGTATGTGATAGAGTTCATCATACTGGTCAATTGTCTCAATTGCCACAAAGCTCAAAAATGGATAGTTTGACCGGTACAGAGCTTTAAAGCTCCTAGTATCCTCCACGGATTTATGTATATGCGCAGTGTGTATTGACTTTTGAAATAGCCTATTTCATTTTTTTTATTATCTAGGTTTATATTTTTGAGGTTGCTGAATTCAGATCTGTTGTTAGATTTTCAAAATTGACAGTTGGCAGCTGTCAAATAGCTGTCAATGTGCTATAATAAAGCCAAAAACTTGGTTTTTTATGTTTTATCTTTCTTTTTTTTTTACTTCGATAAGTTCAAAGATGATATCAAATCAATAACAATGACTATCGGCAGCTGTCATTTAGCTGTCAACAATTCTTCAAAGTCCGGTAATAAAGTCAAAAAATTATTTTTTGTTTATAACTTCAAGTTTTTTAGATAAGTGAATATAAATATGATATAAAATTATGTAGTCATCAGCTTACAGCTGTCAACAAGCTGTCAGCTAACTGTCAAAATGCAATAATAGAGCAAGTAACTTATTTTTTGTGCTTAACTTTGTGGATAAGAAATCAGACATGATATAAGTTTATGACATCACTTTTGAACTCAGTGATCTAAGCAGCTTAAAGTTTTTTTAAAAAGTAACTTTTAACATGGAATATGTTCATAAAGAGGGGTACTTCGCGAAGGCCTCCACTTAGGAGGGGGTGAAAATGGTCAGTTTTAGGAGGGGGGGTGAAACGGGACTTAGAAGAATTTCGATTTAGGGACTTAAAATAATTTCGTTAAAGGGACTTAGGATAATTCGGCTTTAGGGACTTAGAATAATACTTTTTATTAAACTTGGTTATTGGTTATCCGTAAACATGTGCTATGCCCGTCAATTGTGTTTACACAACTCGGTTTTGACAGTTAGTTGATTGATAGGTGACAGCTGTAAGCCGAGAATATCCTCGAATGTTGCCACATGCAAATAATAATATATAGGTAAAGGTCGGTTTATTATGTTATTAACTTGTTCATATTGAAAAATAGATTTACACTTTCTTTCTCATTAACCCTTTCCGGGGCATCGGTACATATTTGTACCGGCTAGATTTTTTGCTTGTTACCCCCGTATCTGCTACAATTCGGACTTTGGATGGTTGACTATGGGTATTTCATGTCGCTAAGAGGTTCGTGAAATTAGTCCTAGTGATTTTTTCACGTAATTGTTTATTGATATGATTTTAGTAAGTGTACCGATGTTTTGAAGATTGCTGATCACGATGCTGGTGGCCAAAAGTGCATTTTGACAGCTGTCAGGTGTCAAATCGGGTGCCAAATGACTCAATATAATCCGATTGATCGAAAAAAACACATTTATTACACAATTTGGCACGTCTGACGACAAATTCCATATCAGAAGTCTATTTCGGCAATTTTTCACAAAGGATTTTTAACAATAAATTCATGATCAGCGACTGTCAACACCTACAAAAACACCTGTGAATTTATATTTTCGCGGCATTATGCGCATCTTGACAGTGAGTTGGCGGCTGTAAACTGCCAAATTGCACTTGTGACAGCTTACTCTATATCAAGGTCCTCTATAGTATGTAATAAATAAGAATTTTCAAGCGTCAATTGTATACTGAGCCACTTGACAGTTGGTTTGACAGCTGCCAGCTGTCAAACGTCATTTTTGACATCAGATTAGGAATCAGCGACCCCGAAAACATAAAATACAATTGAGAACACCGCGATATCCCTTGACAGAAAATGTGTCCCTGAAAGGGTTAAATAATTTTTTTACACCATGAAATATAAAAAAGAATATTTCTCGCAAGCGAAATTCATTTTTGTGGCTATATATGTACCTTTGGAGATCACGTAATTATAAAAATTTTTTGGAAAGTTTTTTTAACTACGCATACTGATATTAATTATCAATAATTTACTTACACAGTTGTTTAAAAAAAATATTCAAAACAGTTCTTTTCAGAACTAAAAACAAAGTTCTTATTGTAACTAACATTACAAACTTTTGCTTAGACGTTTTATTTACTAAAATATACACATACATTTTTACTCAAACTTAAATACACACGGGTACACACACACACATACACACACAGACACATTTTATAAATACGCACATTTATTTATTTCAATTCACAATCATCTACACATTTATCACACATTTTTATATACGCACAATTCACCAACAATTAACATAATGGCGTTCAGAAATATTATTTCTTGTTACGTATGTGATAGGCGATACATCCCACGTACTATGAATCGAATAGATAGCGCG
>OY744482.1:40932551-40955759 GCA_963556165.1 Tipula helvola
CCAATTTAAAAAATCCCAAATTACAGAAGCCCAAATTGGCCGCTGGAATCAATAAAAATAGTTTTCCTGAAAAGGAAAATTTAAATTCCGGAAAATGACATTTTCCTGAATATTTCAAAACCATATCTTCTTTTACCACAAATTCTGGGAAAAGAAGTATTTTTTGATATTTCCATTTTAATTGTAAAATTTGGCAAGCAATAAACAACGATTAAATCGGGCCAACCAAATTGGACCGACTACACCATTTTGGGTCTTTTAGTCTACCAAATAAATGTTGTTATTTTCTAACTTTCTCAGGAGGTATTTTTTGATCCAGACCAAAACACTGGCTTTTTAGTAAGCCAAATAAAGAACTTAAATTTTAATTCAAAAAAATTTAATACGACACCATCATCGTCACTGCCGATTGAGCAGGCTGGAGCAGCGGAGCAGTATGATCCAACCGACGATATTAAATATTTAAAAAGTGCAGTGCTCCCGGGCTCAAGTTGAAAAAGTCAAAACCTTATTAATCAGAACAGTAAAAGCAAGAATAGATATTTTAGCACAATACGATAAGAAGCTGGTAGAAGAATTTCCATATTTCGTTGTGAACCCAGAATTGGTAAGTTTTCACACTTTCCTATACTAAAAAATGCAACTTTGTACTATATTTTTGTTATCATTATAGATAGTTTTTGATTTTGAACTACAATTCACTAAATCACACCTGCTAAAAGATAAGTGGCCATTATTGCAGCAAAATATTTTTATGGTTCTGAAAGAAACCGGGAATACATTAGAAGACGAAGAGTGGAATACTCCTACTTTGGCACTGATCGCCATTTTAAAGCTGTTACCAAGTTCTCCAGGGCATTTGGCCAATAAAACTGATAAATTTTTGATTTTCAAATCCGTGAGTTTATTAATTCTATAAAGGTTAAATCCCTTATTAAAAATATTTAAATGATGTATTCAGTTTCAGACACCAAAAGAAGAGTATTTTAATGGAAACAAACAGCCATACATGATCGCGGTTGGACCAACTAAATCTGCCATCGACCAATATTTTATAGCAGTTTACCGTCAAATTATATGTTTGCCAAGCAATTATGGCATAATTGACTCATTTAATATACTTTTTTGCGCAATATTTGTTTTTTCTATGGAGTACGATCCAGATTTGAAATATTTTTACACGTTTTTTGAGAATTATGTCTACAAGCTACCAATTAACACAAAATTATCGCCAAGGCTACGACAGATTTGTAATCGATTGGATGTACTCGAGAAACAAGAATGTTAAACATTCAAAATTTATTAACGTATGCATGTTAGTACGTTCTACACTTATTTCAATTAGCATAAACACTCAATTCGTTTGATTCAAAAAGTTTTCGTATCTTAAATAAGTACAATAACTTACGCATATATTTATATTTTAATAATATTTACTTGTTTTAAATTGAAATTCAATTAAACAACTTTTATTAAATAAACCGATTGGTAAGTTTTTAAGTACTTAACATGTTATTCTGGGGTTCTAATAAAATATTTCTTGAGTTTTAGATTTGAGTTGGTGAATTTCCTCAACCGTATCTATCTGTTTATCAACTTTATTTAAGACTGAGTTGATATAAGCGACTACTGAGCAGGAAGTAATTAAGCAAGTTATTTATTTTAAGTTTATTTTTAATTTTAAGAACCTTTTTATTTTATATATATTTAATATTTTGAAAAATGGAATCTTTTTTTTTTGCTATATTTGTGATAAAACGTTTTAATCGTTTTAAATATCATTTAAAGTACGTACATAATTTATATTTGTCGAATAATTTAGCATTAAAATGTATAGTTTCAAAAAATTGTGATGTTAAATGTACTACTTACAGATATTTACTATTATTATTATTATTATTAGTTGAGGGCCATGTGGGCGTTCAAGCCACCCCGCACTGCGACCTAAAAGATCTTTTGTGCATGGACCCTACTTAATGAGCCGTCCAGTCAATATTCAGGCTCTTAATGAACCTGACAATACTGCCGGCCGGTATATGATGCATACCATCCGGGCTCATTACTCTCCCTCCTAGATGTTGTAACCTTTTGCAGAAAATGGCTGGGCAATGGCACAGAACATGTTCCGCTGATTCCGCTTCCATGTCACAGAAGCGACATCTATCCGTCGAACTTAGGCCCATTTTCTTTAGGTGATACCTTAATGGGATGTGACCTGTGAGGAAGCCGGTAAGCAGCCTCAACTCAGGTTTCCTAAGTACAAGACATTCCTTGGCCCTGGCCGACGAAGGTGAAATAAATTCCTTCGCCTGTCGCAGACCTGGAATTCCGCGCCAGTAAGAGGACTTTTGCACATCCTCCCAGCGTTTAACTGCTGCCCTAAGGTGCCCCTTAGAGACGCCGCAGAAGAGCTCTGGTCTAATTAATGGAAAGGCAGATCCCTCGCGGGCGAGGACATCAGCTGCCTCGTTTCCCACAATTCCAGTGTGACCTGGCACCCAAACAAGTGTTACCTTATTTGAGCTAGCCAGCAATTTAATAACCTTCAGACAATCCCATACCAGCCTTGACTCAATGGTAAAAGACCTAAGAGCCTTTAAGGCCGATTGGCTGTCTGATACGATATAAACCTTTGCGTCGTTTAGGCCTTAAGATATGCCTATCCTAGCACAAAGTTCTATAGCATGCACTTCTGCTTGAAAGACGGTTGCATTGGTACCCAAGGACTTCGAGAGTGATACTCCACTCCCATGTATTCCTACCCCCGCCCCATCTTCCGTTTTTGATCCATCTGTAAACCACACCAATGACCCTCGCTCAAAGGATGGTCCCCCTGTACTCCACTCCTCCCGGTCAGGTAATCTAACACAAAAGGGTTTGTGGAAATCCAGTTTGACTGGCATACAGTCGGAAGGCATTCCTATAGTGAGATCTGTCTGAAACTCCTTAAGGATCTCCAGATGGCCCACCATATTGCCTGGTTTGATCTTACCCTCCGCCTGCATCTTAAGGGCCATAGTAGCAGCATCCTTTTTTATATGCAGATGCAATGGAGTTAGTCCTAGGAGTGTCTCCATTGCTGCGGTCGGACATGTTTTCATTGAGCCCGTAACCCCAATGCAGGCCATACGCTGAACCTTATTCAATAAAGTTTGCGCTGTCCTTTGTTGAGTTTTAGGCCACCACACTAGCGATGCGTAAGTGATCATAGGCCTAATAATTGTTAGAAATGACCAGTAGATCATTTTTGGTTGTAGTCCCCAAGTACGTCCATAGAGTCTCTGACAGGCCCAAAAAGCCTTTGTGGCTCTATTTTGAATTTTTTGTATATGTTGTTCCCAGTTCAGTTTATGATCCAGGATAACCCCTAGATATTTAACCTCTTTGGAAAAGGCAACAATAGTACCGTTTAACGAGGGAGCTACAAGCGAGAGCTTTCTCCTCCTCGTAAAAGGGACAATGACAGTTTTGTTTGGATTGACACTAAGTCCTTCCTTGTCACACCACTGCCATATCAAGTTGAGTGCATTTTGCATGAGATCAGAGATGATCTCATCAAACCTGCCTCTAATCACGATAGCCACGTCATCCGCATAGCCCTGGACATCAAACCCATGGCTATTCAGGAGGACCAGTAGTCTATCAATAACCAATGACCATAAAAGAGGAGACAGTACACCTCCTTGGGGACAGCCCTTTACGGCCCTGATGGTTACTGACTCGCCACCTAATGTGGCTGTAATATCGCGATATTTCAGCATGGAGCGGATCCACCTAGTTGTAGACGGCGGAACCCCCTTCTCCATGGCTGCCCTCTCTATTGAACCATAGGAGGTATTGTCAAATGCCCCCTCAATGTCCACAAAGGCACACAGGGCAATTTCCTTAAAAGCCACCGCTCTTTCAATCTTCGTGACTAGACCACTAAGAGCTATCACAGTGGATTTGCCAGCTTGATAAGCAAACTGGTTCCGATGCAGTGGGTTATTTACAAGGATTTCATTTCTTATTTGATTATCCAGGATTTTTTCCATCGTCTTCAATAGAAACGATGTCAGGCTAATTGGCCTATAAGCCTTGAGCTGGGTGTCCAGACGACCCCCTCCCTTTGGTATAAAGACCACATTTACTTTCCTCCATAGTTTCGGAATATAGTTAAAAGCATAACTTGCCCGAAACAACTGGACCAAGCTGGGGAGTATTTCCTCAATACCTTTTTGAAGTAAAGCCGGAATGATACCATCCCCTCCAGCAGATTTGAACGGTTTGAAAGAGCCAATAGCCCATCTCACCTTGCTGGGTGTGAACATTTTTCCAGAGAGGCTCCAGATCCTACTGTGGGGTGAATAGTCTACCTCACTTGAAGGGTCATGCGGGTCCTCCTGGGTACCTACCACTATTGAGTCCGGAAAGTGGGTACCTAATAGTAACTCCAGGGTTTCCTTCCGGTTTTCAGTGAACATCCCGTTTTGCTTCTGAAGAAGCCCCAAACCATTTGAGTGATCCCTAGCAAGGACTTTCTGGAGACGAGCTGCAGAGGGTAATTCAATGATTCCCTCACAGAAGTTTCTCCAGGTAGCCCTTTTGGATCTTCTTAATTCCAGATTATATTCCGTTAAGGCCATCCTATACTCGCCCCATTCCCCGGTGCGTTTAGCCTTATTGAATAACCTTCTAGATTTTTTCCTCAGCTTACTCAGCGCCCCGTTCCACCAAGGGACCAACTTAAAGGACTCTCTTCGCTTAACTGGGCAGCTGTTTTCGTAAGCCGAGTGTATAGAATTATGCAGCTGGTTTGAACAGAATTCCAAGCCCTCTGGAGACTCTATGTTCCCCATTACCGAGGGCATTTCTGATTCGAGTGAAACTCTATAAGAGTCCCAATCGGTCAGTTTTGGAATTCTTATCTCCTGCCGCTGCATGGCCTCGGCCGCCAAATCGAATCTGATGTGCAAGTGATTCGATAAGGAGGCCTCTTCAGACACATGCCAATTTTTAACAAAATGACTAAAATGCGGACTAGCGAGGGTCAAATCTAGGACCTCCTGCCTAATCGCATTTATGAAAGTAGGTTTCCTTCCCCTATTGACAATATCTACATTGTTAGTAATTATATACTCAAAAAGGTACTCACCCCTATTATTGATGTTCGTGCTGCCCCACACCGTGTGGTGCGCATTTGCATCGCATCCTATTAGGTAAGCCAGCCCATTGCGCTGGCAATGAGCTATGAGCCGCCTAACTTCGAGAGGAGGTATCATTTCCGAGTCTCCAGGAAAGTAGGCGGAGGCCATTATAGCCTCCTGTTTCCCTCTTTCAACCAGAACCTCCACCATTACCGCCACTAAGTCCCTGGAGATGAACTCTGAAATGGGAATAAAATTAATTTGCGAGCTGGCCAAAATGGCCGCCCTTGGACTCTCAGTTCCGTTACAATAAATCAACTTACCCATTTGTTTTGGTATACCTTTAATTTGGTTACCTATTGCCCATGGCTCCTGTATTAGAGCCATGCCAATTTTCTGGCAGATAAACCTACGACAAAGGACGTCCGAAAACGCCTTTGCATGATGCAGGTTTATCTGTAGGCAGGTTATGTGTGCCATCACTGCAGCGACGTCTGCTGAAGGCCTGGATTAGCCTCCTTGCTCGCACTTCCATTGCCAGATGGCGAATCCGTGTCCTCCATCTTACTGCTGCTGTCCACAGCTGACTGAGAGTCACCAGGCTTCACCAGTGGTTTGCGCGAGGTGACCCCTCGCGGGGCCATTCCCCGTACAACCGCTGACGCCTTCCTCTCTCTTTCTCTCCTTCTCCTCGCCTGTCTCCTGGAAAGGGCCGCCACACCAGTGGTTTTAACCACAGGTGTGGTCCCGATAGCCGCCACAGGTGCGGCCACGATCGCCTTCACAGGTGCAGCCACGATATCCTCCACAGGCTTGACCACTTGGGGCCCGCCCCTGGAACCTGACTTTCCACCACCCTGGCCCCCCTTGCGGTGCAGTTGGACAATCCCAAACTTAAAATTGATTTTGAAATCAATTTGTTTGAGATTCTCAACCGAAGAGTGGTCCATGGAGAAAGTGCAAAAAGCTGAAGTGCCTTTCGCCTCTCTCCTGACCACTCTCCAGTTGATCGCCTGCATGCCCTCGTTTTGGCTTCTGATAAAACCCAGAAGCTTATCCGTGGGCAATTCGGCACTGTTTGGGAAGGTACCAAACACGATCCTAGCTCGAGGCAGGTTTCCCGCCTCAGCTACAATCAGCTCTGCACCATCCCATGGCTTAATAGTGCCTATGGTCTCCCTGAGCCACTGTACAGTGGCCCGGTCGGCACAGGTCACTACCAGCCAACCAAGCCGAAGCTGACTGCCAAGGAACTTGGGTTTAAGCTCCTTGGCCTCCTGCTCCAGCACCTAATACAAGATTCCCTCCTGGACAGCTTCAAGCTGCTCTCCAGTGAGGGCAACCTCAGGAAAGCCAGAGGGTAAGATCCCAATGATCTCTGATTCCGCAGCCTGCCTGAAGGTAACTCCAGACCGGACCGCAGCACCCGAGGCCACCAGGACATGTTCTTCCCCCCTGGCCTTTTTTTGTGCCGGTGAAGTCTCGTCATCCGAGCGTTCCCTCTTTGGCGGTTGGGCCGTCGTAGGAGCGCAAGTCTCCTTCCGTGGCCGCACCGCCAGAAGCCTTGTCTCACTACCGGGCGCTTTGCCCTCAGCTAGAAGCTTCCTGTACCGCTTTTTCGCAGCCCCACACATTTTCACATGAGGAGCCGCAGCAGGTTTGTTGATGTCAACCTGACCCTTCCGACACCACGGGGCCAATTCCTCATCTCCTGAGGTTTCCATATCGGAATTGAGAAGTAAGTTCTCAAACTCCGAACGGATTTCCCCATCCGATGTGCCACCCATTGGGGATTCCACAGCGGAAAGAGGACCTGAGCCCTCGAAAGCCACCGCAGAATCCTCGCTGGTTCGTGACGCTTTAGGAGCGTTACCATCCTTATCATTGTTTTTTATTTTGTTAGGCATTTTATTCCCACGAGTATTTGGGAAATGAAGGTCACCTGTGGGACACCCAGCTACCACAGGAAGGCTAAATAAAACTGGAGGGCGCCTGGTATCCAGAGTCCGCATATTTGGGACTGATTAACCTATCAGTCATTCATCAATCGGCATATGCTGTTCCACCTTAGATTAGGGTTTTTTGTTAAGGTTTTCTCCTTTAGCGCCGTACTTTGGCCTGAGTCAACTATGTAGAACAACTGTAATAAAAGACATCAGTTACCGACGATTGTCACGTGGAGGCAGTACGTACACTTGCGAATTGTGGCAAGGTTACAATCGTATTCATCCCGCCAGCTACCTGAAACATGACCAGAACAGCTTACGTGATGAGCACCCTACTGAAGGTGACGGAGCTGATCTAATCAGCTGATCCCCCCACCAGCAGACGCCAAATCGTCCAGATATTTACTAAATCATACATTAAAATGTAAAAGTTTAAAACAGGTTGAAAATACATCTGAACAACAGTTATTTTCAAATCATAACGGAAATGAATTAGTTATAAAAGAGCAAGATGTCAATTATCGGCATGAAAATGAATTAGTTATTTTAGAAGATAGTAGTACTTTCCACAATATTCCAGAAAATCTTAGGAATAACACCGCAGCTGATGATATTTCAAAATTAAATTCTTCAATATCTAACATTTTAGAATTCCTCTCATCGATAGGTATTGCAGATAATAATTTGAACATAATTTGTAAACATTTATTTAGTGTAGTTGAGGGTTTATTTTTAAACTTAGAAAAATTGTTTAATATTTCCGAAATGAATCTAGAAATGAAGCATTACAAAACTTTGAAAGAGAAATTACAACTTTCTTGGAAACACTATCTTCCAAATTTCGAAGAAATAAAAAAATAAAAGAAAAGCTTTGCTTTGTTGAACCTGAAGAAATTTCTTTAGGTATAAGATCAGATAAGAAGTTCAATCAAAAAACTCAAAGAGACGAACAAGTCCAAGTGCAATGCACGTTTCAATATACATATTTCAATATTAAAAACCGTTAAAAGTATTTTTCAAAATAAAACATTCTCTGAAGCTTATTTTAACCAAAGTCATAACTGTTCAGAACTCTTTCGATTTTATTGCTGTGGTCAAAATTTTCAAAGATCTAGTTTTTTTAAAAACAATGTTGGCGCTTTACAAATCCAAATATTTTATGACGACTTCGAGGTGGTCAATCCACTTGGAAGTAAAGTTAGTATTCATAAAATGGGCGAAATATATTTTTCATTGCGCAATCTAAACCCTATTTATACCTCTAAGTAAATAGCTTACTTGGTTTCCCACAATCATTTAATACAGATAATTGTTGTAGATTTTGTTTTTGTACAAAAGAGGAACTAAGAATTAATACTGTTGAAATTCCTAATAGTTTAAGAACTATTGAGTCACAATTAGCATTATTTGAAAGAACTGATAGCCTTAAATTTGGTATGAAATTTAACTGTGTTTTAAACACACTTCCTTACTATAATATTATAGATAACGGAACAGTTGATATCATGCATGATGTTCTAGAGGGAGAAGTACCTTTTGTCTTAAAATTTTTTTTTTAAGCAATTGATAAAAAAAAAAATTTGTAGCCTTGAACAAATTTGTAATAGAATATCAGGGTTTAATTACGGATTTTTGGATAAAAAAAACAAACCCTCATCAATTAGGATAAAAAAAAATTCAACTTTTCTCGGGTTATATGCTTCTCAAAACTGGTGTCTGGTTACATATTTACCTTTTATATTTGCAGACCATTTGGACCAGTTAAACGATATTTTGCCTGCAATAACTTCCCTTCTCAAAATTATGCGGGTTATATTTTCTCCAGTAATATCTAAACATGATAATCAACAATTACCAAATGATATTAGTACTCATCTCAATATACTGAAATCATTGAATTTAAATTTGTTACCCAAACATCACTTTATGACCCACTACCCTTCTATAATTACAAAAATGGGTCCTTTGATTCATTTGTGGGCGATGAGGTATAAAAGCTACCATCGCAATTTTACGAAAAGTGCTCACTATCTGAATAACTATAAAAACATTGCAAAAACTTTGTCGTATAGACATCAGCAAAAAATTTATTATACATGGAAGAACCTTGACATGTCTGATCAATTTTCTTTCGGCAAAAGAAAACTAACCCCAATAAATAGTTGTGAGAATAAAGATTTACTAAAAGAAAAATTTAATCTCACTAATACGAGTAATGCCGCGAAAATTATAAAAATAAATTCATTTTCCTATAGAGGTTTTTTGTGCAGGATTGATCTTTTTATTGCATTTTTAAATCACGAAAATAATGGTCCAAATTTTTATAAAATTATTGAAATAATTTCTGTAAATAATAAAATATATTTTGTTTGTATTATTTACGTTTCATAAAATGGTTTTAAACCAAAATACTTACATATTTTCAAAAATCTGTTTAAATTTCTAAACATTAGCTAGTATTGTAAAACATGTACATTTTTTTAATTATTGATAATAAAGAATTTGAATATTGTAAAAATTAATTTTAGTAAAAATGAGAGAGCCATCATGAGATTTCCCATGTACTTAGAATAAATTAATCACTGGAAACATAAAATTTAAACTGGAAAGTTTAAAAACAAGCTCCGATATTCCTTAAGTTTTAAACTTTTATATGCTAAAATAAAAAGTATTCCGTCTATTTTTGAAACTATCAGAGACTATAAATTGTACTTTTAGGTTTGAAATGGAAAACCATTGAGTTTAATTTTTAGATATCCTACGGATAAAACTAAAACGTCTGGTAACCTATAAATAAACTAAAAATTACTAATTAATATCTGTTTTTGGATGGTGGTTTGGATCCGTAACCTTCCAGTAGGCGCAAGTGTACGTACTGCCTCCTCGTGGCAACCACCGGTAACTGTAACCATTAGGCTGAATGTGGCTTTTTGGGACAGGCTAAAGTACGGCGCTAAAGGAGAAAACCTTGACAAAAAATCCGTAATCTAAGGTGGAACAGCATATGCCGATGGATGAATGGCTGATAGGTTAATCAGTCTATATATGCGGACTCTGGATACCAGGCACCCTCCAGTTTTATTTAGCCTTCCTGTAGTAAACCTGGGTGACCTACAGGCGACTTTTTTTTTTATTCCCAGCAACTCGCAAGAGTCAAATCCAAACGATAGACGAGGCACGGGAAGGAATACGCGGGAGTGGGTCTGCCCTCTCAAAGTCCTTGAGTCCCAATGCTACCGCCTTTCTAGCAGAAGTAGATGTTATTACATCTAGGAGGGAGAGCAATGAGCCCAGATAGTATGTATCACGTACCGTTAGGCAGTATTATCAGGTTCATTAAGAGCCTGAATATTGACTGGACGGATAATTAAATAGGGCTTCATGCACAAAAGATCTTTTAGGTCGCAGTGCGGCGTGGCTTGAGCCCCCACATGGCCCTCAAGTAATAATAATAATAATCTGTTTTTGGATAATTTTATAATTTTTCGGTTTTAAATATAAAACTTATTTTGCTTTTATTTCAACTTTTGCGTATAGATTTCAAACAGCTCAGTTTTTTTTTCTAAATCTCAAGTTTTGTTTTTTTAAACCTACGAGATTTATAAAAAGTCTAACAGGTATTAATTAATTTTCTTCAAACTTTTGAAGATTTAAAATAGGACTTTTTATTCTATTAATTTAAAACTTTATTTTCAGATTGTTTAAACTGTCACGTTCATTTTTTAAACAATCAAACGTTTCATATTTAAACTAAAGTGGTTTACGACCTATATGCAGTCGAAATTTTTTTAAAATTAATCAATTTTTTTTTACCGTGTTGGAGAGGAAGTCCCAGAAGAAACAATAACTAATTATCCAGCGAGAACTAGAAACTCCAACATCCAGCAAAGCATTTGCCAATGAACATAAATAATAAATAAAGTTACTGAATCTTCATTATTCAAACGACATTTTTGATTGGTCAGCTCATCATATATCCTTGGGATATGCGCAATCTCCTACTAGAAATCTGTGTTAAATTTCATTTTGAGGGGCTTAACTGGTTTAAAATTAATAAGGTGGGGTTAACTAAATTTGGTAGGCGATTAGTAGCTGCAGGGAGTTTCAAGTGAACAGCGACTTATTTCAAGGAATTATGCAGAAGGGGTCCATTTACTTAAATATTAAATTTTAAACTATTTCAGAAAGCCAAGTAGGAATGTTAGAGAAAATCGAATTAAGCAATATATTCATGATACGCTGTTGAAGTAAGTTGGTGGTGGGTAATATATTGAAATCCATGAGGATAAACATTGTGAATGGTGGTGGTTGATTATAGGATAAACAGCACTACACTAGCTCCCAGTGAAGATGTACGTCTTTGAATTGAGAAGCGATGCAGAGGAGAGTTTCACCGCTATCTCATTGAGGGATTAAGAGATACGGCCACAGTTAAATCTCAAGGGAGACAGTGCCTCTGTAATTTAATTTTTGTACTAATACTATTTTTAGGTTGCACTATGAAATTATAATTGGGGGGAAACTAAGACTAACGGAATTTATTTAGGAACCTAGACTGGCGGTAATTCAAGAAGATCCAAACGAAATCTAGAGTTACAGGAGTAGAATAAGTTACCAACTAAATTTGGATTCTTAGCAGTGTCTCCTGAAGATCATCACTAATTAACTTATTAATTTATCATAGAAGCCAAGGAATGAAAGATGGTTAGGTTCAGAATTAATTTAAAATGAAAAATTATAATTAAGACAAATTGTGTTATGCTAAGCATGAGCTAAATCACTAACTGTTGACCATCAAGGTGTCTGTAACCGGGTCGACTCGGGTCGAAAGGGAGTGTATGGCGGGCCCGGCGTCAAATTGATTACCGGGAGATCCTGCTTAATGCTTGGTCGTACAAGTTGTTTGAATATTGATTCGACGCCTGAAACTAACGCAGCGACAATCTATTATTTTGTCAAAGGATTTAAAACAAGTGAACATTTTGGCTCCAAATGTTCGGATATATGAAGCAATAAATCATCATCGTCATTATATGAATTTTTTCAAATCAATTGAGAATAATTCTCATTTGACTATATATAAACTCAGTACAAACACATTGGAAACTTATACATCAATGAAAAAAATCATTGATTTGATTAAATACAACAACCATATCATAAATTTCCCGCCAACCATGGGGGGTTTCGTAGAAGAAAGGAAAAAAATTGAATGTTGGAAATAAGAGGGCCAAGGGATGCACCACAATCAACACCACAGGGTTGAAATGGCTGGAATCTACGTCTTCCCACTCAGCGTACAAGGAACAGCGAGGAGGAACAGTCCAGCGAACCCACGATGCAAGCGCCGGAACCCGCTGGAGCGCCCCTCCGTATAAAATATTATTATTTGCCAGAGAAACAATTAGGCCAAACGCCATATGGCGGAATGGTTTGTTCTTCCACCAATGCTCCGCTTCATGTGTAACACAATTTAGACGACTCATAACTCCTTTCTCAGCTTATCTCACAGTAAATAAAACTCCTTAATTTAATTTAATAACCATTTTTAGGGTAAGCATAACTTTATTTAAAATCAAATAACAATACGCAAAACAAAATTATGGCTTTGACAACACCCCTCCTACCCAATTTGCAACCACTCAGGTGAAGTTTATGTGTGTTGCTTTAAGGATTACGAAAAAAAAAAACAGAAATATGTAATAATAATAAAATGGGATAACCCAACAATAAAACTGTGCAAAACTTACTGTTGGTTCCGGATCCTTCCAAAGCGCTTTGTTAGTTTCCGACACCTGTATGGATTAAATAATTAATTACTTTTCCCCGTGTGTATCTGCGTCGGACTTTGTTGTCCGACACCCCTTTATAGGTACTCATGAATTGTAGAAATATATTAATTCTAGGGATGGACCCCAACCACACTAATTAAAACTATAACCGCGCACAACACACACACACACACACACACACACACACACACACACACACACACACAAAACCCTCTCGTTCTACGGCGGCCACCGCCGTTCACTCTCCATCTAGCCTAGGTGCCTAGGTGAGGGATTAAAAATATAATAGAATTAGTCATGCTATAATTCTAAAATTATAATTATGGTAGTATTATGGATATAATGTTTTATGTGGTGCCATCTATATTGTATTAGAAAATTATCTAGCAGTTATTTTTGTATTTCCAAAATAGCAAAACTCTAGTAGGCATTTTAATAACTAAAGAAAAATATTTCGTTCATTAAGAGAAGAGATTTACAGCGAAGAAGATCGAATTATAAATAACTGAAATAAAATAATAATTTCAAAACTTTAGAGCATTGTTGTATCATTTCATCGGAAACTCTCAGAATAAATACGAAGCATTGTACCAACATTGCGAATCAAACAAAATACTTTACCTATGTGAATACTTTATTGTTTCTAATATGATTTTTTATTGACGTCTAGAAATGTCTAAATTGACAAAATTATTTGATAATACAGATACATAATGTCTCTATCTCTCACATAGTGACATGAAACAAAAATTTCACTTTACAATTATTCGCAATCTACTTTAGGTGTAAACTAATAGTAAATACTAGTTGGCAATTCCCAGCGCCACTTTCAAGTCACTGATGGCCTACAACCACCGCACACTTACCGCCGTTGTCATCCGATGATGTTGTTGCGAACATTGCGGCACCCATTTCGTTGTCTATTGTGTCGGACTCTTCGCCGTCACTGTCTTGTCAGGAGGCCGTTGTGGATGAGACTTCGAGTGTTCCGGATTCGGATTGTCCGGTCATGGTTTGAAGGAAGTATTTATATATTTCCCGTCTTCATCCAACTACTACCTCCGAGTCGATGTCCAAGTACATTACGTTTAACAGCAGTTTTAATCCGTTTAATCAGTTTTAATCACTGTTCCTTAGAATCGCTGTTCCCTAGTATCCAGCAGAACTAACGTTTTTGTCGTCCAAGATTGGAGTCATCAATAATTTGCATGGTACCTTGAAACATCCTGATTTTTGGCCACCTGAGGTTTTACCAAACAGCCATGGCACTTATCTGTATTTGGTTTTCTACACTAATAATAGGCCTTTTAAACTAGAATAATGCGACGACTTTGCCGGATCACCGAGTGTTTATCATACTCCGGTTTCATTTCAGTTATTCTACAAAACTTCTAATAATTTTGAACTTTACTAAAAGTTATACCGTATTTTATTATTCGAACGCCGCTCATAGCTCATTAAATAATTTTTTAGTTGAAGTGGATTGGGCTGATACTCATCTTATTCCCTTAAAAATTGGCTTATGTAATATATATTGGATCGCAAAATGTTTGTCAAGATCAACGATCCGTTCTCAGAATATTTTATTGTGACATCTGGGATGCCTCAAGGTAGACGATTGTGAAAGTGTTCCTAAAACTCCGCGATATTCAGAAAAAAAAAATCAGAGTATTAGTAAAACTGCAAACTAGCGAATATTTGCAATTTGTAAGATGAAGTAGAATTACAAGTAAAAAATATAATAAAAGAGAATTATCGTATATCGAGTTTCCCGGAATTTTCCTCTCTACTGATAAGAAACAAATTTTCCAATTAGCATTTTTTTTGGCCGATTATATAAAAAAAAATAAAATCGATTCGAATTAGGTTAAAAATTATTAAATCAAATTTTGATTAGTTGCCAATAATGTAGAATGGTGGTCAGTCAGCTGAGAGGGTCACCATCAATCCAAAGTTACTTACTAAACATCATTAATTTTCTTTTAAATTATTTTGTTTTTTTAAAACGATTTTTCCCACTAATGGATCAGAGCTAGGTTCGCCATCTTTTGACTTCTACTTGATAGATTCCATCTATGGGTCCAAAAATCTATTATCCATTAGAAATACCATTTGATCAAAACTTTAATGTTTTGGTTTCCAATTTCAAGTTCACCTTAACAAGCCGCATAACTAGGATTCTCGATAGCTCAGTTAAATGCCGCACTGGGTGGCAATAAACGGTTGGGAAACAAAAATTTGTATTCGTTGAGCTGAGGTAACTCAGTTCTTGCGTTACACGGTAGGCCACATTCTAACCATATAGTTGGTCCGTTTTCTGTTATTTTCCTTTTCGTTGTTTTCAACCACATTCTTCTACAACTCGACTTTAACTAAATCTTAAGGGGAGCTATTAAACTCCACAACCTACTTACTTTACTCGACTGAGCACAGGGATTAAACCGTGGTAGCACTCTCCTCGTAAGATAATTTTTATAATGGCTTGATTCAGGTCTAACCTAAATCCAGACCAATAGTTACAACTTTTTGAAACAGTATATACAAATTGGTAAGCATCTTTATAATTAATAATATTTTATAATCACCTGTAAAATTTGCCACAATGTATTATTGATCCAAATACGTCACTTTTAAGTTACGCATCATCTAGCGTAGCGAATGGCAAAGGGACTTTGATACTGATCTGTTTGAAACATCATTCTAAAACCCTAAACAAACAAACAGAAAAACATCATACATTTTCCACATCAGTCCAATAGATCACGTCAGCTGACTCGAAAGAAAACAACAAAAAATTGTATCACTATAATATGTAAATACTTATCTCTTAAATTTTCAATTGTTTTTCAATGTAATCCAAATCCAATAACATCTGGCTTTAATATTAAAAACTAAAAAGTTGATTAGCCACAATTCTTTATTACATTTATTCTTAAATTGTCAATTGATAAACAAATAACCTGTCAAATTTGTATTGGAGATAAATTCTAGTATTTTTTAAATTGTGTAATCTCGAATCTCGAAATATATCAAAAATAAATTGTAATTTCCACCTCGGCCACCAAATTTTATTTGGTGTGGTAGTTTTTTTTTCTTTTTGTCAGACATTACAATACAAAATCTCATGTGTAAACACATCAAAATTAAAAAACTACAAATAATAAAACTTGTACAAATAAAATAGATTTTTGGTTACTATATAAAAAAAATGGAGGTGTGGCCAACACACGACTTTCTTTTACGAACAGCGAATTTTGAGAAACTTTTATAATTCAAATTTCCCGCAAACTTAATTAAGATTGTTTTTATTATTTCATGTTTTCTGTAAATTGTATATTTTTGAAATATTTGCAAAATAAATTTTCTGTTTTACGGAATCTGGGAGCTGGGAGCTGGGACCCCAAAATTTATGTAAAAAGTTTAAACATGAAGTTGCAGTTTGATTGGTTAAACCATGTGGACTACAAGTTGACAGACATATATACCAACAGACACCACTTCAAAACTCAATTTTTTGAACTCATTAGGACACACGTAAAAGAAATAAAAGGTGATATTTATGAATTTAAATTTTTTGGAATTTGTATAAGTGATTTTTTGTAAATCTTATACTTTTTAAAATATGTGCAAAACACATTTTCGGGCCCAAGAGAGTGGCCACTTCCGGTTGACCGATTTGGCAATTTAACATACATGTAGGCTAAATATTTTTATAACGTACAGTACGTCACTGAAGTGTGCAAATTAATTATAATTAGCATAATTGGGCTAATACACACAATAATTAAAATGACAAATGCAAGAACTGCTGTAACTCCTTGTAAAAAAGTGTGGGGGGGGGGGGCAGGAGTTGCGAAATATTTTTGCAATTATAAAACGATATATATACTTAAGTATGTATTACAAACTCTAATAAGTCGTTAAAAAAGTTAAGAAACATGAACAAATGAATCACAATCAATTATGTAATATTTGCATTAAAAACCGGAAATATGTCACTGTAGTGTGTAAATTAATTATAATTAGCATAATTAGGCTATATATACACATATATTTATGTGTTGGCAAAACAATATTTAATTTTTTTTTTATAAAATTTTTAAATTTTTTTTAAATTTTTTTTTAAATTTTTAATTTTAATTTTTTTTAATTTTTAATTTGTTTATTTTTATTTTTTTTTTATTTTTGGAAACATTTTGTATTAGTAATTTTTTGTAAACCTTATACTTTTTAAGATATTTGCAAAACAAATTTTCTGGCCCAAGGGAGTGGCCACTTCCGGTGGACCGATTTGAAGTAAAATTCACTGGGACCTCCCAATTTATCCAAAAAGCTTAAATCTGAAGTTTCAGTTCGATTGGTTAAGCCATCTGGGCTGTAGAGAGGACACAGACTGACAGACAGACGGACAGACAGACGGACTGACAGACAGACATCATTTCGAAACCCACTTTTTCGGACTCAGGGGACCTCAAAACAGATAAATCTTCAATAATCTCAAGGTCGAAAATTTTCATGATTACTATACTTTATTTTACTTACGTAAAAGAAAGTAATACAACTTGATGTGTGTAAATATTGTAAGGCGATCATCATCAATCGGAATAAATACAGTCAACTCTCACCTAATACACTCTTGGAAAACAATTGCGAAGGTTTGCATTTCTACATGATCCATGTTACAAATAAAGAGGAAGAAAGAGTTTGTATTCGCCTGCTATAAGTGACAGAACTGCGGTAGCTATCTGCGAAAGCTAATCGCTTTCATTTATGATAATTCTATTTGATTTTTAAGGCATCTGGGTGATTTCTATTGCATTGGGATGGCACAATTTGACCGGAAATTACTGGGCAAAAAACGGTTTATCGACTTTCGGTTATAATAACTCAGGGTGATAAGGATCAGCTTTTAGGAGTTGTAGGTTAGGTTAGGTTGAAGTGGCTGCTATCGCACACTTAGGCCAGCAATGGCCCGTTGTGATACCACAGGATCCCATCTCCCCATTACTCCCGTTGAAACCAACCAGAGCTATTTATATAGCGTAATAAATCTCGCACTCCACAGTCCGCGAGTTCCGAAAGGCTGTCCATACCGTACACACCCAAATACTTATGCCTTCTGTATGATAGCGCCGGACATGAGCATAGGAAGTGTTCCAAAGTCTCCTCCTCCTCTTCGTCCATGCAACTTCTACAAAAGTCATTCGTCTGTATCCCCAGCCTTCTCGCATGCTCCCCAAAAAGGCAGTGACCTGTCATTATCCCTACGACCAATCCTATTTCTTGTCTTCCCAGGGATATTAGTACCTTGGAGCGCCGCAAGTCCAGTTTTGGCCAAACTTGCTTTGCTACCCTGCACGTGAGAGTGTTGATCCACCTCTCATTTGTCAAGGCGATTGCCCTTTTACTGAGCGCCCATTTTAGCACTGCCATAGGCCTCCCCAGACCTACCATTTCCGGCTGCATCTGGAGAGTCGTACCGTACCTAGCTAGTTCGTCCGCCCTGCAGTTCCCCGTGACGTCCGAGTGACCCGGGACCCAGATTATCTGGATGCTGAAATACTCGCTCATCTCGTTAAGAGATGATCGGCAATCCAGCGCCACCCGCGACTTCAGACAAACTGCCCCAAGTGACTTGATCGCTGCCTGACTGTCCACATAAATTGCGATATCCCTCCCGGATACCACATTATGCTTCAACCATGTCATGACTTGCCCGATCGCCACCACTTCAGCCTGGTACACGCTGCAGTAGTCAGGGAGACGAACAGAAATATTAACATTAAGTTTATCACAGAAGACTCCGGCTCCTACCTGATCGTCTAGCCTCGAGCCGTCCGTGAAAAATTGCACTGCCTCGTTTTCCAAGATTGATCCGTTTCTCCAGGATTCCCTTGAGGGAAAGATGGTACGGAAACCCTTATCGAAGCACAACGTTGGTGTGATATAATCCAGATTCGCCAGTTCTTCGCCAGCGAATCTACCTATCGTCGAGTGTCCCACCTGAAGACACTTCCATTGAGAGACAGCCAAGAGCCTCGTAGCCACGTTGGCTGCCATCTGTTTACCATAAAGGTCGATTGGAATAAGGTGGAACATAACCTCTAAAGCGCGTGTAGGTGTTGTCCTAAGCGCCCCGCTTATAAGCATACAGGCCGTTCTTTGCACCTTCTCCATCATACCTCTATAAGTTACCTTATCTAGAGCTGGCCACCAAACGCCCACCCCGTACATTAGCACAGGTCTTACCACGGCGGTATAGAGCCAGTATACCAGCTCCGGTTTCAAGCCCCATCTCTTACCTATAGCGTTTCTACACGAGTATAAGGCTACAATAGCCTTATTCACTCTTTCCAAAGTGTTAGGCTTCCAGCTGAGCTTACTATCAAAGATTATGCCCAGAAATCTCGCTCGGTCAGCAAAAACTAGTCCGCTGCCGTTTATGATAGGAGGGCTAACCACCGGAATTTTATATTTCCTAGTAAATAGTATCAGCTCTGTTTTGGACGGGTTAATCCCCAATCCACACTTGCTGGCCCATTTCGTAACGATCAGGAGTGCATTCTGCATAACATCCCTAATCGTATCTAGATATTTGCCTGAGACAGCTATCGCTACATCATCAGCATATGCTACAACCCCTATCCCCTCTCTCTCTAGTTCCAGCAGCAATCCATTAATCACTGCACTCCAGAGAATGGGGGACATTACACCTCCTTGTGGGGTTCCTCTAACCACCCGTCTTCTAATCTTGGACTCTCCCAGCTCCGAGGTAATAGTCCTGCTTACCAGCATCTGATTTATTAACCTACTTATAGAGCAGTCCACCTTCAAAAAAGACAATCCTTCCATGATCGCCTCCGTTTTTACATTATTAAAAGCACCCTCAATATCGAGAAATGCTACCATGCAAAACTCTTGCAAGTAAATTGATTTCTCAATTGTGCGTACTAGATCGTGCAGAGCTGTGTCCACCGACTTTCCCTTACAGTACGCATGCTGCGACATTGCCCAATTCCTGGGTTCAATTCTTGATCGAATAAATACATCTATCAACCTTTCCAGGGTTTTCAGCAGAAAGGATGATAGAGTTATAGGCCTCAGGTCCTTTGGATGAGCATGTGAGCTCTTTCCCGATTTCGGGATAAAGACTACTTTGACCTCTGTCCAATTCCTAGGAATATAGACTAGTTTCAGACATCCCCTGAAGATAACCTCTAGCCAGGGGAGGATGGCCGCAGAGTTCTTTTGGATCTCTGCTGGTATAATCCGATCCGGGCCCGCCGACTTATAAGGCTTAAAACCCTGCAGCGCCCACCTGATCCGCTCTCTATCCAATATGCCCTCCATATCTATTGGAGGTGTTCCTCGATGAGCTCCAGGCTCCATCGAGTCATCAAAGCTTCCCGGAAAGTGGGTATCGATGAGAAGCTCCAACGATTCCGCACTTGAAGCTGTCCATGACCCGTCTGGTCTAATTAAGTAACTAGGACTAGTTGGGTTAGTAGATAGAATCTTCCTAAGGCGGGAAGTCTCAGAGACTTCTTCCATTCTACCACAAAAGAGTCTCCAAGATCCCCTCTGTGCCTTCCTCAATTCTTTTTTGTACTTTCTTAGGTCCTCCTTATAGGAGTCCCAGTCCCGTACATGCCTCGTGCTCTTTGCCTTATTAAAGGCTGTCCTACACGCCTTCCGAAAGGTCTCCAACTCCATGGACCACCATGCCGGTTTCTGCCTGCCCCTTGGCTTTATCAGGGGGCAAGAAGCATTAAAGGAAAGATTGCATGCTCTTGTGACAACATCCACAATGCAATTCAATTCTTCCACTGTCTCCGGAGGTCCGGGGACCTCCGGCAATAGTTCCTCCAACACCTCCCCATATTTCTCCCAGTTTGTCCTTCTAGGATTCCTGAAAGGCTTCTGGGTAACAGGGTGAATGTTAAGGTTATAAGTTATATATTGATGATCAGAGAATGAGTGCTCCTTCGCCACTCTCCATCCCCTAATCAACTGAAAAATAGTATCCGAGGCGAGGGTCACATCTAGAACCTCCTGCCGATTGCTAATGATAAATGTCGGTTCCTGCCCAACATTGCAGACTGAAAGGTTAGTATTTAATAAGTAATCAAAAAATAACTCACCCCTCTCATTAATATCAGTGCTCCCCCAAATTGTGTGATGCGCGTTTGCATCACATCCGAGTATCACACCAATCCTATTTTTCCTTGCTTCTCGGATCAGGTCCCCCAGGTTATCCGGCGGGATCTCCTTCTCCCGATCCATATACGCAGAGACCAGCCAAAACTTGTCTCTGCCAACCTCCATACTGATCGCAGTAACGTCACCACTACTGTATTGTGAAAGTAGAAAAATTTTTAAAGTATTTTTCACTAAAATGCAAGATCTTAGGAGTTGTAACAATGTATCGCTACAATTTAAATGGATTAATTTTCTCTGATGATCATATTTTGCAATCGTAAATAGTTCAATTTGTCGAATGATTCTAAATATTAAATTTTTATTGGATAATTGTTTTGATGATTTTAAGATGAGACCGGTACGATTGGTCAAGGGAGGAGGGGAGAGTTACATACATCCAACAAACCAATGCCATTACATATCTGCAACGAACCGACATCCAATTCCGTATTCTAGCTGATGAAGCTAAAACATAAAATACCAAACAATTTGATGTCACGTTGCATATACACCAAATCAATGACTTAGGAATTGTAGCTGACACAACCGGATGGATGTAACAAAATAACATATCACGTTGTGTCTACCAATTATTATACCGGGAAATTACCACATATAATATGACCCCATACATTCTGCCTAGTTTGCTAAATTAGACACGAGTAAAATTTGCCATACTCATCAAGATATCATTTTATAATTTTCGTTTAAATAAAAAAATAAAATAAATTTAAATATCGCTCTGGATAAAATCCAGAGTTTAAAAAAATAAATTGTTTAAGTAACTAAAACTATAATTGGCGCAGTTGATAGTGGATATTTTTTACTATTCGTCCACTACGAGAAACCATATATGTATACTGCAAAGTGAATAAAAGCCCATGTTTTAAGTGTCATAATAATTGTTTAAGTTAAAGTGAAATACTGACGGTATATCAGTAAATAGTGCTTAGAACCAAAATTTTATTCTCGAACACACACTTTTAAAAAAAAATCGAAAATCGTGTGAGTTGTTTGACGGTTAGTCAAACTTAATTAAGTGAAAGCATAATAATTTTTTTTATCTATCAATTAATAAAATAAAAATAAAATTTTAATAAACAAGAAAGACGACTAGGCGTCAGTACCTAAAGAGTGAAAAAAAACCAAAGCGGAGAAGATATAGATAGAGAAATAACCACTTTTGGTCCATTCTGATATCGCAAAAAAAAAATTATAGAAAAAAAAAAATATTTACATGTTGGAAAATGTAAGTAGCCACTTTTGATCAGACACTCCTCAAATGTACTATGGTTAATATGAAAATAAAATAATAAAACTACGTAAATACATTTCTCCGGTCCCTTTGGCTTCGCTGTAACGAGATTTCACTGTACATATAAAATTGTTTATTTAAGCATGATTAATTGATTTGTTTATTTTAAGCATGGTAAATGTTCTGCAGAACTATCGGAGAAAATACCACCATTCGTTACAACAACAAGAGTAACAAGAGGAACAACCAATGCACATAGGTTTACGGTGAAGCTCCCGAAACCTCGAACTGAAGAAATCAAGCGCGAATTTATATACCGAACATCAAAAAAGTGGAATTCGCTAATACATTTCAAATTTCCGAAGGAATATAAAATGAATAAATTTAAGGCAGCTATTAATCTTTACTTGCAGGATCGCGCATTGGGTGCAGAAGCTCTGACAGTTACAAGGAGCTAGGACCGCTAATAAGTCCGCTCTGCACCCAATTAAAAAAATTGATTAAAAAAAAAAAAAAAATATTAATACGGGGTATTATAAGTAGCATTAAATTTTATAAATTATATTATTAAATTAATTTAAATTAAATTAAAATACTAAAATTTCAATAAATTATATAAATAAAATACTAATATAAAATATTATATTATATTTAGGTTGAACTGTTGAAGTATTTGAATATGCATTAATTTAGACTCTATGAATGGGAACAACGTTAAGTATATAAGTGAACGTGTGAGATGCTACGTATAAGTATTGAATTTAATTAACTTAAGTGATTTTATGGAGTTTAGGTTGTAGTTCTCACATATAAACGACAATATTATTTATATGGGATTTAGGTTATAACTTTTTCGGGAAATATGAACATTTATGTTTGGAGGGAATTCC